>JBBPBS010001102.1:11678063-11700475 GCA_037974835.1 Cicer judaicum | reverse complement strand
TATATATATATTTTAAGATTTAACATGATATTTAAAAAATATATAAATGACTTTATATGATATCTTTAATTATCTCAAAATTAATTAAGACTAATATGTTTAAATTACTTTTAACATCAACAAACTTATAATAATGTAACATAAAGTTCAAAATATAATAATAATAATAATAATAATAATAATAATAATAATAATAATAATAATAATATAAACAATGATTCATATATAGTAAACTGGACCGATCTGATAAGCATAAAATGTTTTGTTGTTGTGAATAACATAGTCCTTTGGCTTTATAGACTAATAACAAAACCCCTTAGATTTTTGCCATTTTAATAAAAGCTTAACCCTATAGCTTTTGGCAGCCTAAGCCGTAAGTTGTTGTCAATTGACTTGGCCTATTCACACCATTAATAAGAAATCAGGTCTCTTTCCAATTTAATATTTTACTATTTCTATGTATCGATCTTTACAATAGCCAATGCAAAACCAATATAAAATCGTTTCTCTGCACTCAAACATTATTAAATATTAAATCATTGACATCGTGACTTATGAATTTGGATGAACGGTAAACCACGTTTGGATAAAAGTAAGAACCAATGCTAGTAATGCAGCTAAGAAGGCAATCACAGTCCAAGGTGTATTGAAATGAGTATTGTAAGCTTGAGCCAACCATGTCTTCCATTTATTTGTGTAATGTTTTTCAATTTGACGCTTGATGCGAATATATTTCTTGCTATAGGCCACTGCATTTGTATAGGAATTATTGCAGTATATTTTTGTCGGCAAATCATGGCCTAATTCATTCAAGAGCTTTGCCAAATGTTCATCACTTTCAAGCAAGTTTTGAAAAACACCAGCTAACCTAAGCTCCTTTACATCCTCAGCATTGTCGACTAATGTATCCATAAAGGTGAAAAACGAGCAACATTCATAGTTGTAATAAACATCCGAACACATCTCATATGCTATTAGATTTCGGAAAAAATACGGTGTGACATCATTGAACACAAAAGTAGGGAGTCTTAGCTCTCCACTAAACCAATTAGACTTGAACGAAATGTTACTCCATTTCCAATGATCTTTAGATTTCTTATTTGGTTTCACTCGAATTCCTACTGTTTTTAGATCTCGTATGCTCTTATAAGTATTCCAATTTGAATCAACTTCTTGTTCATCACCAACTTGGTTTCTGAGTGCATTTATACCCATTGAATTGTGTTCATTTCCTTTTGATTGTGTTCCCATTTGATTGTTTTCCTCAAAGTTGAAAGTGTTTAGGGAAGGCAATAGGTATATCGAGCGAGAATAATCAAGTATATGAGTGGGTTTAGGATTTTCCATTGGAATCACCACCGTTTTAGTACGTTTGTATTTTCCATTGGAATCACCACCGTTTTAGTGCGTTTGTGATAATTTCCAAATAAAGATACCAAGTCGGGTCTCCAATCTTCGCATAGAATTTCAAGCAATTTGATTGGAAGTTGGTTCTCCAACAACGCACCATCCCTCCAGATATACATTAATTGGTCAAGCTTAAGGTTTAGTTCTTGCGGACGTTGGTCATCGACATTTTCCATAAAATTTAGCAAAGCACATCCGTCCACAAACAACATCCAAGAAAGGTCATTGTCATTGTAACCTTCAACTACATTTTCATCGAACATGTTCTTCAATTCTTTAATATTATCTTCAATCTTTTTAAGCAAAAGTTGGCATGCTTGGTTATCATCTTGATTGCTTTGTCTTGCATACTTGGCAACAAATAGTGTTGTCCATAGAAGCTTATAATGATGTCCTTCCTTCAGACTTTTACTGTTGTGATGGATGGGACCAAATGATATAATCTTTGGTGTACAATACTTATAAAATCTTTCATTTTGTCGCAAAAACTGAGGAACTCTTTGGATCTTAGGAGTTGAAATTTGATTATTCTGATCAAACCTTTGTTGTGCCTCCTTTAGTTCGGCAAGTCTTTCCTTCATAATATTTTCTTCCATTGGTTGTACTGTAGTGTGACTTTTTCAACTATATTTATAGCTCATGCACATAAATTAATGTATTCTCTTTTTTTTTTTTTTAAATCATTTGACGGTGCAATTGCTATGCATAATTTATGTTGTTTGTTATAAAGTATTTCTCCTACAACCAAAATAAAGAAATTCAATACTTCCTCCAGTCATTTTCTTAATAAAAAAACTACTTTCACAATTGTTACAAAATTTAGTTAAGTGCAACTAATTTTTTTGTATTTCAGATAAAAAATAAATCAAATTTACTAAAAGTATCCTTTTTAATATCAAACATTCAACTATTAACATTAAATGTTTTTAAAGTAAATGAAAAATAGAATTGAAAGGAATTGTCGCCGATCATGAATTCCAAATAAGCAGGATCTAAGGGTTTTAGTTATTCCCCCGCGTATGCATATTGGCAGCGACAAAAACTAATTTCACTCGTTAGTTCGTAGAATCGTAGGTATGGAGTTCTTGTGCAATCCACTTCCAAGATCCATTCTGTGTGATTCAACACTGGAAAAAATCATTCCTCCAACAAAGACTGTTGTGTCGATTAACACTCAACAATCCATATTCGAATCATTTGCACAAGCTCTCAAGAATTCTAGCAATGTTCATTTGAGTTAGTTACCAAAACCTAGTATCAAAGGGTCAACGCCCGTTGTCAAAATTCCATAATATGAATATCAATTAGGTTTGGCGAATTACAAGAATAGTCCTCATGGTAGAGTCGCCATGTCTACGGATGCAACATTGATTGTATTATTGGTTTTACGTGAAAAGTTTTTTACAATATGGAAATTGATTGGTTCAATTCAAATGGTTCCCCTTGGAATAAGATTTTTATGACTTGTCCTTTGCTTTTATCGATGATTTGCAAAGTGTTCCTCAAATAGTTGGAACTTGAAATTTGAAATTTGCTCTTGTTTGAGTTTTCTCTTGGCCGAAAGATTTCAATTTGAATTTGGTAAGATATACAAAGACTCAATGTTTATTTTTTATCTACAACCTTCCTCAAGAATATTGGAGGCCAAATATCATTTTCATTATTACTTTAGGTACTAGAACCCCATTATCTTTTGGTGAACCAACCAAACTAAAAAAAGTTGAGACATTTCGTTTGAGTTTTGGTCGATTTGGATATGTTACAAGAGCTGAGAGATCATATTCTTGTAGAACGTGAAGGATATGTGTTTTTTGTTTACATTGATTCTAAAAATTTGTCTTTGTTTTGTGAATCCTATAAGGTTTGTTGGGCATTCCATATAAAATAGTCAGAAAATTCTAATGCTCATGGAATAGTCCAATTAGTTGACTAAGTTGCAATTTCGAAGAAGTTGGTAAAGAAGTGTGTTGAAGTTGTGGGATTTTAGAGAAAAGGAGAAGAAAAAGTAATAAGGGTTTGAATATTATTGATAATAGTTTTATGCTAACTTGATTACAAAAGACTCAATACTAATCTCTATTTATAGAGAAACATAGACTCAATCCGAAATTAGGAATAAATAATAATAATAATAATAATAATAATAATAAAAATAAAGAGAGATATTCTAAGATTTTCTATAATTATAAATTGATCCTAGAAAATAACTCAAGATATTCTAATATAATATAAAAGATATTATAAAATATTTTCTAATATTCTAACACTCCCCCTCAAGCTAAAGCTTACTAAGTTTTAGCTTGTTACAAGAAAACAATATTTTGCTCCACAAAATAAAATAAAAAAAGATGGAAAGGAAATTCAGGAATGTAGGTGAAGTAGAAGAGAATATGGGTTGTGTAGATTGGGAGATTCTGCACACAATGGAAGTGGTTGTGTCGGAAAACTTTTCTAGTAGCGACGTAATGCAGCAACAGCAAATGACAACAATAGTAGACGGGACAACAGCAACGACAGGAAGTAGCAGACGACAGCGGCGATAGATCTACTTGCATGAGAGATTTGCAGCGCGTGAGAGCACGTGTGACGATTTTTGGCGACGCACTTTTGGGCATGACCTGATTTGGAGATGACTGTTGTTCGCAGGAAAATTTGCCGGAAATAGTGGCGACAACAACAATAGCGAATTGAATGGAAAACGAGTGAAATGTGTCAGAATGTTGGAAAAGAAGAACTATGATTATATTTCCTAACTGTTGGGAACTCGACAGCGGAATAGAGGCGGGATCGTTCAAGAACGATCAAAATAGGCTCTGATACCATGTTGAAGTTGTGGGATTTTATAGAAAAGGAGAAGAGAAAATAATAAGGGTTTGAATATTATTGATGTTAGCTTTATACTAACTTGATTATAAAAGACTCAATACTAATCACTATTTATAGAGAAACATAGACTCAATCCTAAAATAGGAATTAATCATAATAATCAAAAGAGATATTCTAAGATTCTCTATAAATATAAATTGATCATAGAAAATAACTCAAGATACTCTAATATAATATAAAATATATTATAAGATATTTTTTAATATTCTAACAAAGTGTGTCTCTAAAAACACTACTTTCCTGAACTAGGTCGAAATTGAACGTACAGACAAAGTTATCTAGGGTAATAATGATCGTCGTGTTGTTAATTATCCTTTTATTGATCATATCTACAACATTGATCTAGGAGGTACCATTGTTATTCAAGAACTTGCTCCATCTAATCTGGAAAAATTCATAAAAAATGTGAAGAAGTTAATGACTCCCGAGATAATTTACATCTCATGGTTGCTCATGATTTGGAGATATTGTGAGAGTTTTTTTAAAAAAAAAAAATAGAGATGCTAGTGAAACAAATCGTACAGATGATGAGAAGACAACAAATATTAGTTTGTATAATCACTCTAATGACTCTATTACCAATTAAGAGTTTTTTCCAAAGGTGATTTCTAATTTTAGTTTGTAGAATCATTCTACTATGCAAAAGGATGCTATAGTATATAATTTCTATATAACCTGCATGATTTAAGGAATTTTTTTTTCACTTTTCCTTTTCTTTTTAATAAAGTTTTAGCTGTTAAAAAAAACACTAAATTCATAATTTTCCTTGGACACCAAAAATATCAGGGGTGATCCTGTTTTTGGGATTCTAATTTAAAGGAGTAGAACAATAAAACCTCAATTAAACCTGAGATCTATATTGAAGGAAAAGTGTGGAAATTCACAAAGAAGATGGATGTTTTAGGGGGTACTGATGATGAAGTGAATGTTTAAATATCTAAAAGATGGATTGTGTATGGTTTTAAATTGCGATTTACAATTGCATTTGCAACTATAACATTGCAGTCTTTTATATCTCCACAACAACATCACATATGCTATTTCGACCACATAAGCTACATTTTGTTGTAATATAAAAGATCACGGCTTAACTACAATCGCAGTTGAAAACCATGGAATTGTGATAAGGTGAACAAGGCTTAGAAGACCGTGAAGAATTTTTCGTTTAACATGTGCAGGAATTGTGCAAAGATAATTTGATACTTTGACTCTGTTTGATAAAATTAGTCGATAATTTATAGTTTATAACTTATAGTTTATAGTTTATAGATAGTTATTAAACTAATTGAGTGTTTGATAAAAGTAGTAATTCAATTAGTTTAAAAGTGTAAAACGACACAATGGGGCATTCTTAATTCAAAATAAATTTTATTAATTAAGGTTTAAAATATTTTTAAAGTAGAAATTTAAAATATATTTTTTATTAATTTAAAACTTATCAATCTAATATATATTTTATATATTTATCTATTTATTTTAAAATAAAATAATTAAATAAGTTTTTTACTTTAGTTATAAATAATTTAAAATTATAATAAATAAATTATTTGTTATTCAAATATATTTTTTATTTATTTAGTTATAAATTGATAAAGTACTTGCATTGATTTATCCAAAAACTCTATAAGCTATAAGTATATAAATGACTAGACGAGAAAGTCGAGGGTTTGATTGATATATGTGTGTGTATGTGGGGCTCCCGCGATAAAATTTGAGTATTGAAAAACTAATGAGAAGATTCATTGATATAAAGAAATTTACTACTGAAGAGAAAATCATTAAGTCAATAATTACCAAGGAATTGCCATAACGAGAGAAGAGCTATTTAATACTCTTTCTTTGCCTGACAATAAATTTCATTTTGGATAATTTCACACTCATTGAGTACGTAAGGCAACCAGGTGGGTTGGATGATTTTTGTCTCTCCTAAATTAATTGAAAAATCCGCATTCATCTCAGTTTCTTTTCGAGGTTAAAATTAAAGCCTTTATCTCCGACTCTTCCTCTAACAAGAGTCTGGTTTTTCCTCCCTCACCCATAACCCGTTCATATAAATATATATATATATATATATATATATAATAACATAATAAATTTAAAAGTAATATTTATTATAATTAAAATAAAAGTTATTATACAATAATACAATATTAAAATCATATATATTTTATGTATAGAGGATTACTAGTATAAAGATATGACTATAAACAAATTTAAAAAAAATAATAATAATTTTTATTGAATTATCTTAATTAGTTATTGATGTATTTTTTTCTTTCATAAATAGAATGTAAAAAGAATAATTTGAGAATAATTTACATAATATTAATTAAATTATAAAACTGAAAAATAATAATTAATATTACATTGAAAACTTAAAATAACATTAATTGATGTTAAGATATTTTTTTTTATAGAATGTATCGTTAACATGGTTTATTTGTTTTTTATTTTTATTTTTTTTGAATTAAGAATCATATGATTCTTATTAATCAGATACATGGACACTTACTTTGAATAACAGATTGAAAAAAGAAGTTTGCATATAAAAGCTGTTACCTTTATCAAAGAGTCGTTAAACATCCACCCAAGGCAGCAGTGAAATGCAACCTATTTCAAAACAAAATGAATGTAACAAAAATGAGATTGTGAAAGATGTGATAAGCTCTAAATTAAGTAGATGAAAGAGTGAAAAATTAATTACAGCGTTTTGGGGTGTAATCCAAAGCCAGTTATATGAATATTGGGAAGATGGGTAGAGTTTACATTAAAACTTAACAAGATGCATTAATTGATACATGCTTCCTATATATATACAAAATTAGAGTGAGACTTGTGTCCTTTACGGAAAAACATTTACCAATTTACCAGTAAAGTATATATAAAATATCAGTTTTAGTATTTTTCATGAGTTGCTTTTATGCGTTAATAGCATGGGAGAGATGGTTCAAGCAAAGAATAATAATCCCTCACTGACAATAATTAAAGAATGGGAAAAAGTATCAATCGATATTCGTTGACATATATTAAACAAAGTATAATAATAATAATAATAATAATAATAATAATAATAATAATAATAATAATAATAATAATAATAATAATAATAATAAACTCACTATCCTTATGAAAACAAGTGTCAAATCAAGGTGAAGTTTAGGCTGAGGAAGATTGCAAACTTCACCATCACGGAGAAGTTAATACCTTGTGATAGGTTTTATACAAAATCCGACCCAATTTATTTATCTGTCTTGGTCCATAAAGTTTGGACAGAGTTTGATTTTAACTTGAAGAAAAATAGAAACATAAATAGAAAATAAGATATGAACCGTGCTAAAGTATGAATTGGATCTGGGTCACTTTCGGTTACCAGTTTCATTCTAAATTTTTTAAGAGATACAAAATGTTATTTTAAGAGTAAGTTGTATTTTTCAGAAATTAAATTGGCATGAAGTTATGTTTTTATTTCAATTTTACTAACAATTTTTTCAATAAAAAAATTTGTGACATTTTAGTCTGTGCCAAATCAGTTGCACATGTGAAAGTAATTGAGTTACAATGTAAGTTCACAAAGTTAAGAATCAACAAATAATTCAACTTAATCTTAAAAACTAAACTAAGACTATTTTGAGTATCCGATAATTAATTTAGAGATTTTACTGAATTAAGAATTAAAGCGACAACAAGTTATACTTTTAATGACAAAAATTGTAGTCTATCGTTGATTTTATTTTCACTCACCAATTCACATTCATTATCTTTAAAAGATAATAATTTTACTACATTGATTTTATAGAAACTAACACTTATAATTTTATATATAAATCTCAGTTTTTTACCACTTTATTTCTACATTTCAACTCTGTGTTCAAAATATATTCGAACCAATTATACACAAACTTTATTAAATGTCAAGACTTTTTGTTCAACCAAATTTTTTTCCACAGCAAAATATTTATGTATTAATTATTTGGTGATTAACTTTTTAGTGGTATTCCATGGCAAAAACTTTTTAGTTGTATTATTCAAATTGATTTTTTAATCAATTAACTTTTGTTGATAAATTTTTTTCCAAAAAATGTTATTGCATTACTATATTTAGTGATTTGATTTGGGACCAATTGAGACTTATCTTTATATCATCATATCTATATTGAACTTGTATATCATTGAGTTTATCTAAAATATTGGTTTTGTCTAATGTTAAGACAAGATAAAGAACACATAATATAACTTATCTAAAATATTGATCTTGTCTAATATTAAAACAAGATAAAAAAAAAAAAACACATAATATGGTTTAACCCATATTTATACGTCCTTAATAGTTTTTTTCCAATTTTAGAAAATCTCTCACCAAGTTAAGGTAAATCTACCTTGCATATGATTAATATTTCGTGTTAATGTTTTTTAAGTCCTGTTCAGTTTTCAATGCGGTGTCAGTACGTTGGTGTTTAATATTGTTTAATTTAATAATTATATTTTATATAATAATAATAATAATAATAATAATAATAATAATTATTATTATTATTATATTATCTATCAATGAATAAATCATTTATTAAATTTTAATTTTAAATATAATATTAATTATATTTTTTTTAAGTGTACTCATTAAAACTAATTATATTATACTCAAGTCAATCATTTTTATTTTATATTTATGATGTAAAGGTAATTCAATAAAAGTTGCATAAGAAAAATGTAATTGAACTTTAATGATTTGATCTAGTAATAAAAAATATAGATATTAGATTCAATATATTAGGAGTTCTATTCCATTTAGTGTCATTAAAAAAAGACATGTAATTTTTTTTTTAAAATTGTGAATAAACATTAAAGTCTTCTCCATCTTGAACTAAATCATCACTTCAACAACTACAATTTTTAATAAACATTTACTGTTTATCTTATGCTGAAATCTAAGTTGTCTTTGAAAAATTATAAATAATTTACCTATCACAAATAGTAAACATTATAATCCTTGAAGTATCAAAGATGTATGCTCAAGTGTGATGTTTTAAGAGAAGCTATAGCTACCACAAATATGTCCCCATACTAACTTTTATAAAGAAAATTAATGTTTACCGCATGTGATTGACTTAAAAATCATTAAAAAAAATATTTTAATTTATATATCATTAATGTAAAAAATTATTACACTTTTAATCAATCACAAATATTAAATTAATAATAATATTTAATTTTTATTATAACTATTTGATAAATAATATCTTTAAAGTTATTCACATAATTAGTTATGATTTGTATATAAATTTTTATCGGTCATGGTGTATATAAATTAAACTCTAAAATAGTTTTTTTATTTATATGAAAAATGTAGATTAAATAATTTTTAATTTACAAGTGAATTTTATTAATAAAAATATATTGGTACTTATAACCCGTGGGTTCAAACACTTTGAAGATAAAGTCAAATTAAGGAGTATTCCATCAATTTGAAAAATATAATTTTTCTTTCTTTATTTTTTTTTTTCTTTCTATAAATGAACCTCAACCTATGCCATTATTTTAAGGTTATCGATCAATCTCGTTAAATTTGTCACATTTCCGTTGAAAGTAATATTATTTATTTCCAATCCAATACACCATACAGTAGGTAGCCAATCTAAATGGTTCAACTTTTTATCAATCCTACCTTTCAAATACAAAGTAAAAGCCAAAAAAATCTCCTATCACATCGAAATTCCAATCAATATGATGTCAATCCAACCACCTAGAACTAGAGTGTCAAACTACCAAAATCATGGGACACGAACACAGCAGATGCTCTTGAGTTTCCGCTTCAACGAAGCACATGATACAACATTACATTGTTGATGAATGTCTCTAATTATTCATGTTTTCCACAACTCTCTTCTCGTTGGTATTTTCCTTGCAATAACCTCCGACCAAATACAATCTTGGGCGAGCTTATTATTCAAATAAAATTCATCAATTTTATTAATATTATTATTATTATTAAAATAATAGAAAGAAAGAAAAAAATGAATAACAGTTTTTTTGAGCTAAGTCTATGTGAAGGAAAATAAAAGAGATTCTCTAAGAAAAAAAAAATAAGAAAAAAAAGTAAGGAACACTCACGTAAGCAAAAAGAAGGAGCTGAACAGTACCAAGAGAAGAAGAAAAATTGACTTTCAGTGGTTGTAACAGATAACAAACTTGTTTTGTTTGATCTATAATTTTAGTATGTTATTTCTACCACTTGAGTTTGTTATTTTAATATATAGTCTAAGTAGTTTTATATTCTCTAAGAGTTACTTTGAAAATGATTTTGAGGCAATTAAAATGGGGTATGCGACAGTTGTAACTGCCACAGTTTGATGTTTACGACACAAATTAATGACATAGATTCATGCGTCGCGAGATTGTTTTCCGATGGTTAAAAAAATCGTCATTCCAACTGCCGCAAATGTTTGCGACAGTTTGAACTGCCTCCAACAAGGTCTTTAATTGCACCTATATTATGGTCAGAAAGGTATTGCAATGGTTACGAACGCCGCTATGGACTTTTTGTGATGGTTACGAACCGTCACAAACTTAAATTTTTTTTTTTTTGTTTTGCATTTTTTTTAAATTTTTTATTAATTTAATTAAAATAAAAAATATTGATAAATCTCATTCATATAACTAAAACACACAAATATAAAATTATAAATAAACTTCATTCATATATTATATTCAAAAGTAACAACCATACATTAAATTTAATTAAAAAACAAATAAATTACTTTAAATATTCAAAATTCAAATATTTATTAAGTGACTGAACATGCAAAACAACACCATCAAACTTGGTTCATAAATCATCTTGATAGTCCCTAATGGTGTTATTCCATTATTAGATCGACAAAAAGAATAAGAAGAATGTCTTCTATCTCTTGGTAATTTAGAGTATATGTTACCTGAAAAAACATATAAGTATATATATTAAATCCAACCTCACTTTTTTTATACATAATCAAGACTTTAATATTAACATCAAACTAATTAAACTCAAACAAGATCAAATGCTCAAAATCAAAACATGCAAACATGAAACTAATTCCTCGATTTAATAGATGGTAATAAACAACTCAAATAAAATATTAAAACATGATCTATGATTTAATTACAACAATATAAATAAAATAAAAATATTTCAAACTAATGGACATTATTATACTTAATTAATATCAAAGAGTACTTAAATCCAACAAAGGCGTTGACATTACAATCACATTTTCAGCAAACAATCTTGCAAACATGACACCAATCACTACAAGAAAATTTTTCATTACCTACAAATTTTTTTTGATTTTACCCACAAAAACTCCACGAGTAATCAAGAATTATCTAAGAAGAAAAAGGTAATGGAAAGAAGAAGTCTAAGTCCAAGAATAGAAAAGCAATAGAGTGCTTCAATTGTAAACAAATCATATATTGGAAGAGGGACTATTCAAATAAACAACAAGGTTCATCCAGTTCTGCGAACATGGTTCAAACTAATGACTTTGGTAGTGAAGGTAACATCTACAATCTATTGGGATGTATTGTTGTAGGTGATGTTGTGTCACATGAGTATAATCATGATGCAACCAAATTGTGACACATTCGTATGAGTAATCTTAGTGGGTATGGGATGACATAACTTCATAAAAGACATTTTCTTAAAGGTGTCTACAGTTGTAAGATGGATTTGTGCATGTATTGTATACTTGAAAAATAATTTTGTGTATGTTTTAAATCTTAGAAAAATAAAATAGAGTGAATCCTAGACTGTGTGCATTTTGATGTGTAGGGGCCTAACTACGAGTCCCCTATTGATAGTTCTAGATATTTTATGATTTTTATAGATGATCTTTCACGCAAAGTTCTAGTGTATTTCCACAAACATTAATATGATACTTTTTACATGTTCAAGGTGTTGAAAGCAAAGGTAGAACCAATTGAGCGTAAAAGTTAAGTATTTGCAGACAAATAATGAGTTAGAGTACACTAAATCAAATTTTTTGATATTTTATGCGGAACACGGTATTTAGATGCATTTTTTAAGTTTGAAAGACACCACAACATAATGGTGTGGCAGAAAGTATGAACATGTCTCTTATTGAAAGCACAAAGATATCTATGGTTAAATGTTGGACTCTCTAACAGTTTCTAGACATAGTCATTGACATGGCATGCTATCGTATCAATAAGCCTCATGCGTTTCTTTGGTGAGGAAAGTTGCAGATGAGGTATGCACAAGTAACCCCACTAGTCTTGATAATTTAAGAACTTTTTGGTTTTTAATTTATGTACATTACCAAGTGAAGATAGATTTATACTTGATCCAAAGTCGAAGAAGTTTGTCTTCATCGGTAACGCAAAAAGTGTGAATGGTTTCATGTTATGGGATCAAATTTCAAAGAAGCTGGTAATCAATGGAGATGTTATGTTTGATGAGTAGTTCAAGTTGAAACCGTCAGTTGAAACGAATGTGTCAATATCATAAAGAGAAACTTTAGCAGTAAGGTGATTCAAGTCAATGTTGAGCCACTACCAGTAATCAATACTCGGGCGGTACCTAAACCACAAGGCGAAGGAGAATATGATACTGTAGAACCCATTATCATTTGTCTAGAATATGATAATATGATCCATACACCTTAGTAAAACAGAGGTAATTAACAATAAATAGTAATTTAGAATCACCATCATAACTAAAAACTACATTCATAAATATAGTTTACAACTTGGTTAGTAGATTCATAAAATATTACATCTTGAAACAAACTACGATTGTCTGATTAACATCATAAAACAAAATATTACATTCTAATTCAACGAGTTTGGAATTGATCTTCTGATGCTAATTTCATGTCTCATGTTCCTCCAGCTGCTAAAAAAAATAATAATTAGGGTGAGATAAAATATCTCAGTGAGCTTTAAAAATAAAAGGAAAAAACATTCTCAAAGAGTTTCTTTCATAAAAGTGTATAAAATGTGAAAAATAATTATACATCTCATGATAAAAATATTATTATTATTATTATTATTATTATTATTATTATTATTATGCATGTCTATATATATATATATATATATTGTGAAAAACATATGCATGACCTCAAATCTTTTCCTTTGGAATAAGGAAAAGTCGTCCAATATCTTAATGTGGGTCACTAAGATAATTGAGTCTTGATTGGTAAAGGTGGTCTGGCCAAACCCCAATCAGCATCCTGATTGTTCTCCTTTACCTGTTATTTCATGCCTGAAATAACCTAAATGTCCCACCATGAATAAGGCCATGCATGATTTAATGATATTGTACAAAACTTGAAATATTTTGTATAAACTGCACTTATTATGTCATATACAAAATGCATCATTCATCCACAACAATTATAAATAGCTTAGGCGATATACAAAACTCATAATAATTATAATCTTAAGTCCTTAATTCAAAACGTAAATTCATAATCCGAAAATAGAAACAATATTGGAGTCATGAGAAATCATTTGGATGTAATTTTAAAAACACCTATATGCAAAATTCCATTTCATCACACTCTAATTCTCCTAATCTGTAATAACCCAAAATAGTTTATTAAAAACTTACAGCGCCCAAAATCCTCATACTAGACGAAATTAATATAACACAACACAATTTCACAAACACATCACAGACAACAGCAGTAACGAGCATAAATCGTGCTCGACAAGCATAATCACTTTAAGTCTAGTTATGCACATTTATGTAAATTTTTCCTAATATATAATTCATTCACAATATCTCAATAATAAACAATATGCATGTTTTAACTTACTTACATTTTAAAGAAATCCCTATGGGTTAAATCTATGTGAGTTGTTTTCTTCCATTTCTATTTTCTTCTAAACAACTTCACCTCAAAACATTAAATCCCTAATCATAAAAAAAAAAAAAAAAGAAACCTTTAATAAAAAGAGCTCACTATTTATGATAAGGGAGAAGACAATCTTCTAGTTAAATTGGTTGTTGAGCTCCCCTTTTTCTCGAATTGCCACTTTGACTCAAGTTCTTCATTTTTGTTGGGTATTATCCCTTAGTGCTTCCTTGAATCTGGTTAGAGACAAATTGAGACAAGCAAGGTTTAAAAAATGGTTTTGAAGAGCTTTGTCAAGCTTTTAGGTTTGACTTATTTGAAAAAAATGAAGAAAAATGAGAGGTTGAAGATTGGGAGGATGGAGGAGTGTTTACGTCAACGAAGAAGAAACCCAATGTTGTTTGTGAAAAACAATGATATATTAGAGAGAGATTGGAGAGGTAGAATGAAAATTACGCTATTGCCCTTCATTTGTCCAAATATTATAATAATGCCTTTTTTTTAACAAATAAACTAGGTATTTTATTTTTAAATTAATAATTTTTAACAATTAACCCCTAGATTTAACTAAAAAGATAGGTTGTTACAGATACCACTAAAAATTAAGGTAGGGTAATTAATTGTTGTGTTTATGTTAGGAGCCTTGATGAGGGCTCTTTTATTTTCCTCTTACGATATGTTGATGATATGTTTATTGTTACTAATCATTTACATGATATAAATGAGCTGAAAATTATGTTAGTAAAATAGCTTGACATGAAAAGGGTTTAGATAAATTTGATATGAGCAATTCAAATATGTGAGTACTCCATTGGCGAATCACTTTAAGTTGTCGTTGGATCAATGTCCAAAGACATATGCAAAAGTTAAGTATATGTCAAAGGTTATGTATGGAAGTATAGTTGGTTGTTTAATGTATGTTATGGTTTGCACTAGACCAGATTTGACACATGCTCTAAGTCAATTTTGCATGTTTATGTCCAAACCAAGTAAGCATCATCGAGAAGCAATGATAAGCTAGAATTTATCTGTTTTTAATAGCTTTTATTTGATAGGTTAATTTGATGTTTTTATTTCGGTTTTAGTTCTATTTTACTATCTTTTTGTTTTATTTTTTATTTTGCAAGGAGAAGCGAAGAAATAATGAAGATATTTGCAACATAAGAGCAATGAAGTCAAGTGGTACAATCATGGTGCATCATGATCAAGATAATGAAAGAAACTCAAGTTCCATCAAGCATTACTGCCTGACCGTAATGGCCATAATGGATGAACGAGAAGACGAAAAATAAAATAAAATTTGCCACTCCAAGTCAACAAGGATTACTGCCTGACAATAATGACCATAATTTGTTCATTTATTGTTGTGAACTTATTACTTCCTGGCAATAATGGCCACAAACTACTCATTTTCTACTGAACTGTTTTTCTTTTATGAAATTTTGATGGTTTATTGTAATTAAAACTCATGAAGGCACCTAGGACTTTAAAAAGGACGAAGATGCTCAGTTTTAGATACATACTCCTACTCACAATCTCTTGTTACTTTTTCTTTTGTTGTTGTATTTCTCTTAGAAATTTTTTAGTTTCACTAATTTTAAGTTTTCTATTTTTGCTTTGTTATTTTATTCTGATTTCTTATATTTCCAATATTTTTATATTTAAGCTTTTATTCTACTATGATCATATGTGAGTAGATCTTTCTTGTCTTGGAATTGTAGGATTTCCAATGTTGAATCTCTAACAATTTATATTTCTTTTTGGCATGGGTGTTGATCATTTAATCTAATCTTAGTAAGAACCATATTCATACTTAGATATCAAATAATATATCGAAAAATAGGTTTGATATCTGACCTCTAAGATTAAACAAGAGAATGAAATCATGAAAAAAAAAATTGGTTCTCTTAAAATCATGAAAGATATCTCCTCTTAAAAGATTTGGCGAATATATCAATCATAAAAATATATTGGTTATTAGTTTAAAATATACGTTTGTTCTTTGAAAGAATGCATAAGTTATAATTGGTTATGAAAATTTTAAGAGTTTAACACCCATAATGCAAAGAAGGTTAATTTTATTGTATCCATCATTTTGAAAAACTAAAATACCAAGACTTTATTTTTATTGCGAATTTTAAATCAAAAATCGTTATCAACATTTACTGTTTTAGATACTCATTACAGTAAAGAGAAACTAGTACTCATAACAAAGTCCTTGTGGAAACAATAATTTTTACTACGGGATTATACTCTGCACCTGCGGACTTATCAAACAATCAAGTGGATTTTTATGTGCTTGAAGGAAACAACATATCATGGTGTCATGTTTAACGGTGGACAAAGTAATCATTTAGTTGTACAAAATAAAAAATGTGAGTTCTTATTATGCAAGTGATATTAATGATGCAAGGTCTACAACCAGATATGTCTTTACCCTTGCAAGATGACCTATTTGTTATAAGTTGACAGTTGAGTCCATAATGGCTATGTATACAAATTGAAATAGAGTACATGGTTGTAGCTAAAGCTGCAAAAAAGGTTTTATGGCTTACGAGAATAAGAAAATGGGTGTTGAACAAGGTGGAGTTCGATTGCATTGTGATAGTCAGAGTGTCATTTATTTGGCAAACAATCAGGTGTTTCAGACAAGGAACAAACATATTGACGTGAGATTTCACAAGATCAAATAGTTATTTGCATTTTGGACAAATATTACTTGAAAAAGTTCATACTTCAGGGAATGCAATTGTCATGTTGACCAAGACAGTCACCAGTGACAAGTTCAAGCATTGTTTGGACTTGTTACATATTTCTTAGTGATAAGTAGAAGTTCTACCTCTCGTTGTCTGGATATGAGCGTCATGTTGTAAATCTTCATAGGGGTTTGATATTTTCCAAGGTAGAGATTGTTAATTATGGCTCATTAATAGTTTGGCCTAACTGATTGATGCGGGAGCAATTGGGGGTGATAACTCCTCATGGCATGGTTCATGAGTATTGTTGTAATTTAAATCTTATTATTACTATTTAAATACAACTTTTACTCTATAAATCCCAATTCATTCATCTAATAATAATGAACTACAATTACGTTATTGTCGGAGACATATGCATCATTGATCGAACTTAGTTGTTAGACCAAATAAGTATATGAACATCAATAATATACATCAATCTAATTAATTTTAAAATCTACAACATATAACATATTTGACCAATTAAAGATATTAGGATTATTTAGATTTATAAGTTGATAGATTTTGATGGAAATCATAAATAGTCTCTAGCATTGATCTGAAAGGAGAGAAGGATGACGAGCATCCATCGGAGAAAATGATATATGAGTGTGTCCGGTATATTGAGACCATAGTCTAATATAAGACGATGACCAATTAAGATTTTCATTATTTTCAAATGGATCATCGTTGACTTTCAATTCATATTTGATAAATAGTTAATATATTTAAATAAATAAATATTGAAATATAAATCTAATAAATTTTATTACTTAATTTAATTATTAATCAATTAAGACACCTAATTGATAAATAGCTAGTATATTTAAGTAAAAATACATGACCACAAAATTATATTAAAATATAATAAATAATTAAAATATTCCAACATAACTTTATTAAAGAAATTGATATTAATAATACAAAATTACTATTGTGAGAAAGTCACACAATAACATCAATATTTTTTTTCACACACAATTATTTCATTGGATCAATTATGATTTTTTATTTAGGATGTATGGCAAACCATGTTTGGATGAAAGTTAGAATCAATGCTAGAGATGCAGCTAAAAAGGCAATCATAGCCCATGGTGTATTGAAATGAGTGTTGTAAGCTTGAGCCAACCATGTCTTCCATTTATTTGTGTAATGTTTTTCAATTTGAAGCTTGATGAGAATATATTTCTTACTATAGGCAACTGCATTTGTGTAGGAATTGTTGCAATACATTTTTGTTGGTAAATCATCACCTAATTCATTGAAGAGCTTTGCCAAATCTTCATCACTTCCAAGCAAGTTTTGAAATACACCAGCCAACCTAAGCTCTTTTACATCCTCAGCATTGTCAACCAATGAATCCATGAAAGTGAAAAATGAACAACATTCATAGTTGTAACGAACATCTGGACACATTTCATATGCTATTAGATTTCGAAAAAAATAAGGTGTGACATCGTTGAAACAAAAAACAGGGAGTCTTAGTTTTCCACTAAACCAATTAGACTTGAATGAAATATTACTCCATCTCCATTCATCTGTCTTATTTGCTATCACTTGAATTCCTACTGTTTTTAGATCTCGTATGCTCTTATAAGTATTCCAATTTGAATCAACTTCTTGTTCATCACCAACTTCTTGGTTTATGAGTGCATTTATCCCCATTGAATTGTGTTCATTTCCTTTTGATTGTGTTTCCATTTGATTGTTTTCCTCAGAGTTGAAAGTGTTTAAGAAAGGAAATAGGTATATCGAGCGAGAAGAATCAAGTATATGAGTGGGTTTAGGATTTTCCATTGGAATCACCACCATTCGAGTACGTTTGCATTCTCCCAAACAATGATAATTTTCAAATAAAAATCCCAAGTCGGTCCTCCAATCTTTGCATAGAATTTCAAGCATTTCAGTTGGAAGTTGATTCTCCAACAATTTAATATCTCTCCACATATACATCAATTGGTCAAACTTAAGGTTAAGTTCTTGTGGACATTGGTCATTGACATTTTCCATAAAATGTAGCAAAGCACATCCATCCACAAATAACATCCAAGTAAGATAATTGTCATTGTAGCCTTCAATCACATCTTCATTGAACATATTCTTCAATTTTTCAATATTATCTTCAATCTTTTTATGCAAAAGTCGACATGCTTGATTAGCATCTTGATCAATTATTTTTCCATATTCCGCAACAAAAATTGATGTCCATAGAAGCTTATACTGCTCTCCAACTTTAAGATTTTCATTGCCATGATGGATGGGACCAAATGATATAATCTTTGGCGAACAATACTTATAAAATCTTTCATTTTGCCTTAAAAATTTAGGTACCCTTTGAATCTTTGGAATTTTAATTTGATTATTTTGATCAAACCTTTGGTGTGCCTCTTTCAATTGGGCAAATCTTTTATCCATTAGGCTATCAAGATTCTCTGCCATGGTCCCGTGGTTGATTAGTCCAATTGGTAATTGCAATTCTAGCTAACTCAAGTTGACAATAATCTGTTGTTTTCTTTGGTTTCCACCTTGCTATAAAACAATTGTTACTTTGAATTTCAAGTGTTCCTTGTTACCTGCAATCAAATTTAAACAATTCAATATATATATGAAAACAATATTGATTTAGAACGCTAATGATATACTTTAAATTTGGCCTTGAGAATACAATAATATTAAATTTGTTATAGGAAACTTTTAAAGTCTATTATAGTATTATCCGATTAAAGGAATAATACTCAGTTCACAACAGACAAAAAACGATAAAACATTACATTAATGTTAAGACCATAATGTATAGCATATTTATATTATGAGTAAAAAAAGGCATATTTATATTAAAAATAAAAAGTTACTTTTTTTACTAAAAAAGTTACTAGAGTGGAGGCAACCACGTGACGTTAAAGGCATACGGGGGCCTATTCATTTATGAGAGATCATCCTGTGGCCACGTACATTATTAGAAGAAACTTGCTTACATGTTATGTGTTTATTCACCTGCCCTTTAATATATTATCGAAAAAGTTAAGATTTAGTAATATATTTAATTCTTTCTTATACGACCAGAAGTTAAAATTTGATAAAATTCTGAAAAAATAAGTAAACACAGAAGATTGGATGAGCAATCTCCTTATTAAAAATCATTGCCAATATGGTGCCCTTAAAGTTAAGTCTCTTTAATTCAATAGAATGAAAAGGAGAAGAAATGTTTTAGTATTTTGCTTGAGAGTTTAAAGGGGAGATGAGGGTTTTGAGGAGGGGAATAGAGAAAGAAAAAAAATAGAGAATGTTTTTTTATTCTTTTGAGTGTTTATGTAGAGAATGATGAATAAATATTTACGAGTAGTATATTTTTAATGTAGAGAGAATTATAAATTTATAACAATAAAGATTGGATTCAAAGAATTTATTAAAGTCCTCCAAATTTTCCCTACAATGCAAATTTTGAGTTCTTCCAAATTAAAGAGATTTTGTAATATATATTATACAGAAAAATAAACTTCCAAAATTCTCCCTTCCAAAATTTTCAATTGTTTTCATTTGACATTTTAAACTGTGGAGTGACTTAATGGTAACGGCGATTTTTATAAACATTATATTCCTGAAAAAAATTATAAATATTTGGATTCAAATTAGATATTTTTAATATATCTAAAAATTAGAATTACTATTATATCAAAATCAGATATATGAGATTAATTAAAAACAGTATATATGTAATCTATTTTATGTTGGTCTCCTCAATAAAACTTATCAAGATCTGCCACTGAAGAGATATGTTCATTCTTTTTGTCACAACGTTATGTTGTGGTGTCTTTCAATCTGAAAAATGTCTTTGAATACCGTGTTCCGACAAAATTTCTAAAAATTTGAGTTAGTATACTCTATTCCATTATTTGTCAGCAAATACTTAATTTTTCTGTCAATATGATTTTTTACTGTTGTTTTCCAAACCTTGAACTTGACAAAAGCTTCATATTTATGTTTGACAAGATCCACCTAAACTTTGAGGCGGGATACATTAGATGAACAATATTTTTTATCAAAGGAAAACAAGGAGATAAAACTTTGAGGAATTGGATCCCCATAAGAGTCTGCTAAACAAATACTTAATAAAGATGAGAGATAAATATATAACTCTCTCGATTCCTGGTCAAATGAAGCCCCTAATTTAACAAGTCAATCAACACAAGTTTTGCTTTCATGTAAGGTGTGAGTGGGAACTATTTGACAATCCTTGGATATTAGAAAAAGAATATACTTCACAAAAGAAACATAAGAATAAGTTGGCAACACACCTCCTAAATAAACTACCTTTTGAGAATTAGATTCATAAATCACGTTTCTAAACATATCATTCCAAGCGATATCCAAACCATGTGACATGACTTGAAGCTCGACATTAATAATAGAAATAAACCCACAACTACTAAAAAAAACTTGTAATCCATACTCTATATGAATTTCTAAGAAGTCCACCATACCTGGAATGTCTCAAACTACCAATTGAGCTAGCATCAACATTGACTTTAACCATATTTTTTAGGGGAAGTTGCCGAGAAACAAGTCTAGGAATTGAAACCTTATTGAAACCACCAAACACCTTCATGGTGGAATGAAATACAATATTAATTTGGCTTATAAAATAACAAAGAGAGTGATTGTTATCAGTAAAGATTTTTCATTGCGAGATTTTCAAATCCTCCAACAACAAATGAAAAATAGGGGTCCATATAAAATCGTCTTCATAAAAATGGGTGTAAGATACTACAATATGCGAATGTGTATTGGGTACTACAGTTGAAAAAGATAACAACGAGTGAAGTGTATACAAGATCTACTTAAAGGATTGTTGGGTTCAATGTTCAACCTTGCAATAAAATATTTACGAGTATGTTTCGCATGGTCAAATCAGTTGCTTATAGCATATAAGTTTATATGATCTAAATAGAATTGTTTGGTAATAATTTTCTTTTATTTATTTATAGTATTTTTTTTAGATATTAATTACTTCTACTAAAACTTGAGCTTAATATATTTTTTATTATTTTTTCTTATTATTGTAATAAAACTATGTAAGTATGTATTTTATGTTTTTTTTTATATCAATCAATTAGTTCTGTGAATTTTATTAAATATTTCAAATTCAATCTTCTATCTATAAACACACCCACTATGTCACTATTTTTTAACAAAGCCTATCTTATATGTGTATAAAAGAAAGTTTGATACTGCTACAATTACTTACTTAACCCCTTTATGTTATGTCTATCCGTGTATCATTATAAATTTTTTAAATTTCGTTAGTCTCTGTCAAAAAAAATTAATTTTTTATTTTTTATAATATTATAATACAGATAATTTTAATATTTGTTAGAACATCAACAAATATTTTAAAATAATTTTTTTATATTTATATTTATAACACTATAAAAAGTTTCACAATAAAAAAAGAGGATAAAATTTAATTTCGAGATCTATACTTTTATTATTTTTATCTTAAGAATATGATATTAAAAAAAAAAATTAT
>JBBPBS010001102.1:11650653-11674716 GCA_037974835.1 Cicer judaicum | reverse complement strand
AAAATTAAAAGGTTATCCAATCATACATGTTTTTTTTTTTACTTTTTGACAAATTATATAATATAGATTCCTTCAGCATTTTTTATTTATTTAAATTATCACATTTGTAAAAGATTTTTCAACTGAGAGTAAAATGATATGCTTAGCTAACAATTTCTATCTTTAAAAAAAAGCTTGCAAAATCTCCAAATTATAAGCAATCATAGAATGTGAATTATCGTCAGCAACAATAATATTTGGATATGTCATATTTTAGACCACAATTTTTAGATATAAATTGACTTTTAAATGAGTAGAACTTGTTATAAAATTAGACAATCAATGCAACTTGATCAATATCTTTATTAACAACTCTGAGGAATCTTGAAAAATAAAATAAAAATATCAAAACCTGAGACATGACAATAGGCGTTGTTCTTAAGGATTTATTCTCCTTACAATGCAAATCCATCATAATTCAATAGACCATTTCCAGTATGAACCGAGGTAAAATAAGTAGTTTTTATGACACACACCAAGATAAGTAGTCAGATTCAAATATATAATAGGGCGAATAGTTAAATAAAAAGATGTGTATGGAGTAATAGGTAACCGGAGTACACTTAGTTCAAACTACCACAATTAAAATAAATTAATCATTTTTTTTAATAAAATATATTTTCATATTTCTCACTTAAAATATAAAATATAATTGATTTAAAACTTTAGAAATATCCTCAAAATTTACATCAGAGCGTCGATGGTTTTGAACATTGTACTCCATTGACACTGCATCACCCATAAAACCAACAATACAAACATCTGAATATTGATGAATATCCTTTCAAAAACGATATGTGTTAGCTGGATTAGTTAAGCTAAAATCCAAAAAACTCATGAATTATATTTTTAGGACCTTGTGTAGTATGAATTTCATAATTCTGAAGTGTCTCTAGAATAATTTCTAAATTCTCAAAATCAATTGAATCCGAGTTATAAATTTCTTCATAATTTTTATCAAATTTTTCTTAATTTGAAAGAGATATGATCAATAAAAAAGAATTAACAACATGATGAATATTATTACCATGAATTTGTGCCTTCAATTTTAACATTGTATGGATCACTCTTTTGAGAGAGAGAGAGATCACGAACCTATACTCTATTTTTGGAGGAATGGACAAGAATATAGAGGTGAAATAGAGATACAAGTAATAAACACTACTAATATGTAATATTCCTCGGCGGTGTGCGCGAATGGTGGTATGTGTTCTTTCTCCTTTACAAAATTGGGATACCCCTTGGGACACACTCAAAGTTTCATACCTCCACCTTATAAACACTACTAATATGTAATATCCCTTGTATGAAGAACTTCCTTATTTTTTAATTCACAAAAATACTAACTATTATTAATTTCATCATTGTTTTCAATAATCTTTCATTAATATTATAGCCATTTCCATTATTGGTTTTGCATACTCTTTCTTAAAGATGCATTTCCAACAAGGTCATAGATACTTGAAATATTGTGTTTGAACTACCATTTTTTACTATGATTTCATAGATAAACATCCTATATTGTACCGAGGCATTTTACAATCCTCGTCTAATTTGTTTGTAGGGGATATTGTGTTTTCATCAAATGAAGCAAGGTTTTTTAAACTTGCCTCCATTTTATTAATCTGAAAATTCATCATCTGGTTAAAAGAATCTTATCATGTAGAGAAATAGGAACTAGCTAGTTTGAAATCACATATATGCTCACTAGAAGAACAAATAAATAAATAAGTAAATAAATAAATAAATAAATAAATAATCAATATATCAGCTTTAGTACCTTTATCAACAGATATTGATATTATGAAACCAAAGATTTGTTAAACATCTATACTCCAATGAAGAGTGAAATCTTAGTAACAAAGGAAGGATAATATATTAGTTCAACAGAAACAGAGATTCCAAAAGGTGTTAAGAGAGTAAAATTGAAAAGGATGGCTTTAATTAGTGTGGAAATAATAATATTTGTGCGGTGGAAAACAAATAAACATTTATATTTAGGAAGATGTATAATGCAGAGTTGGCAACATGCATTATTGGATCGGATACTGCCAGTGGCACCTGTACTTTTATTAGTTTCTCCTTTTTTCTTGGGCATAGGCTCTCTTTTTCAGAACTGTAGTTGTTTCGTATAAAAATAATATTAATAATAGTTCTTTTTTGTACAAAGAACTTTAGCTGTTTTAGCTTGTGGCTTTTATATGTATAATAAACTTTTAATTTAGTCTTTTAGATTCATATTCTCTGTCCAACAAAAAAAAACATTATTTATTCTCTAAAAGATATTAAATTAATTTTTTTTTAATATTTCCAATGGCACATGTGGTATCACTTATAATATCAATATATTAAATTCTATTGTTATATAATTTTTTTTATTTGTTTAATTATCAATCCCTTTTTAAAACTATTAATAAAGATTTATCATTCAATGTAATATTATTTTCTCTAAATTAATCGTTTTATTGATCATTCAAACAATATAATTAAGAGAAAGTATAAAGAATCAAGAGGTTGAGTGATTGAAAGATTAATATCTATGTTTTATCATACAAAAAGCATAATTCAATTATCTTATAGATCTACCTATTAATTGCAGTTGGTCCTATATATATATATATATATATATATTTTCACACTAGGTTGTTACTTCTTTTTCTTGTCCCATAGTTCATGAAGTTTTTACTCCTCAATTGTCATATGTTAAAGATCTAGTTTACTTAAAATTAGGTTTAACTGTTTCAATTCAACCTTAACAGCATGTTCATCATTAGACCTTGCTTAAAAATTAAACACAATAAACTTCAAACACATAATTTAAGTAAAATAAGCCAATAAAGATGACATCACAAACACTACAAGAGATCAAACTTTAAAATATATTTTTTGCCCCACACTAGCAATAAGCATGGTCCTCAAGACAAAATATTATAGTAGACTAAATGAATGAATAAATAAATAAATAAATAAGAGAAAGTAAAAGTGACTTCCTTGAAAGGAAAAACCTGTAGTTGGAGCTTTTATTTCCTAAAAACAAAAATAATAAATTCAAACTAGAATAAAATAAAAAGTAAATACAGTTTTTCTTAAGTGAAGCGCTTGTTTAATGGCTCGAGCGGTAGCTTGAGAATTAATCAAGCAGCTCTTCAAGGGAAATTTCACCTTCAAAGTATTGCTCCTTCTTAACTTTCTAATCACGTGGTTCATATTATATTATATTTTCTTTTTTTTTTTTTTATGTGGTGAATGAGTTTTAAAAGATAGTGAAATTATAATTTCTTATTCACCTACCATTATGCCAAGGTCCTGCATAATATTTTTTTTTTAAAGGGTCTTGCATCTTAGAGTCACTAAAATCCTTATTAACAACCACATTATCAAAATATGAAGAAATAATATGAGAGAAATTTTTAGAGGAATTTAAAGCTTTAAAAACATAACTTTATTAACCAACCACCAATGGTTAATATAGTCTTTCCCAAAACGATCGAGGTCTCATGTCTTTTGTTTATGACTATAATTATGTGGTCTCGTTGATTCTCCTCAAAATTGATCTCTTCCTTAAGGACTTTTTCTTTTTCAATAGACATTTGTCTCTCATGTCCAAGTTCTTCATTCAACTCTTCATCAATTGTGATAGTGATAATTTCAGTTTCATCTGACTTGGACAAAATTTAAGTGAATGATGCATATTGAGGCCTTTGAGATTATTGAGCAATGGTATTTTGCATCATACAACCCTGCTTTGGACGTTGAGGTTGCATACAAGGTGGTATGTAAGCAATGTTGCATTGGGAGGAGTAGGGATCATATTGATCCCACCCAAGGTAAATCTTATAATAATCCTAATAATTTCTTATTAGACAGTCTTGACTATCATGCCCGAGTAATTCACAATATTGATAAGGAGGAGGAATATGCCTGTTAAGGTCTTTCAATTTAGCCTCTAATATATATTCACCCATTGTTTTCCTCTAAGGCTGGATTTGTTCTTGGCTATCTAGGATATAATCTCTCATAGTTTCCTCTTAGGTTTGATTTGTTCTTGGTTATCCACGATATTATCTCCCATAGTTTTCCTTTTAGCCATGTGTTTTATTCTATAAAATCAAAAATCAGCTGCAAACAGGCTTCGAGGAATGGGTGAGCATGCACAATAAACTAAAAAAACAAATAAAATTAATAACAACTAAATAAATAAATAATTTCTTTTTTGCTTTTTAATAAACTAAGGTGAAAAAAAAATTGAAATGATAATAATAACAAAGAAAAATGACATATTAAAAAAAAAATTAAATATATTATAAAAGTAACAACGAAAATTTAAACTAATAGATTTATTTTTTGTTTTTGAATAAAATAATTAATATTAAAATAAATAAATAAATAAATAAAATGTATAAAGTAATAAAAATATTTTTCGCTTAATATTGATTAACTAATTCCCGGCAACGGCCACAAAAACTTGTTGCACAAAATTCCACAAGTGTACGGATTTATCAAGTTGTAGTATATAAGATTATCGTATCCACAAAAATTAATTTAACAACTACCAAATTAATCAATATTTTATATTATTTAGACTAGTGAAAATTATTGTTAATTCATGATAACAAAAAATCATAATTATAGAATAAAAACTATTAAGAGAGTATATAACAACACAACTTTAAATTAATAAAAAGAAAACCTACAATCATGGTTTCACTTATAATATCAATACCTCATATTTTAGTTTTAATAGAATTTTTATTTATTTGCTCAATTATCAATCCCTCTTAAAAATCATTAACAAAGATTTGTCATTCAATATAATATTATTTTTCCTAAATTAATTATTTTAGTGATCATTCAAAAAATATTATTAAGAAAAAGCATAAAAAACCAAGAGGTTGAGTGATTGAAAGATTATTATCTATGTTTCATGATACAAAAATCATAATCTCAATTATCCTATAGATCTACCAAATAATTGTAGTTGGTTACTAGTCAATTGATTGATTAGGACATGCAAAAGTCGGTCATTCTAAACATGTAAATAAAACAATAGAATAATTTAATTTAGATAAACAACGAAAATCTAAGATAAAACTAGAATTTAAAACTAAGACATAGTAAAAAGGTATTTTAATCACAAGATTCACCAAAGACCTTAGAATACAACTTAGTTTCTCATTGACATATAGAAAATAAAGTAAACAGTAGAAATGTTCATCAATTAAATGAAAAAGAAATAAAACGATATGATTTTTTTTCTACAAAATTTGAGACATTTTACTCTAACTCCAAGCAATCATAAGTTTCCAAGTTGTTTATCCTTATTTTCTTTTTCTCTAATTTTTCTGCTTCCGATTCAGTTTTTTTGTGTGTGGCTCATCTTTTCTATTTCTAATTTCTTCTCCTTATGATAGCAAGAAATCCTCATTTTATGCAACACCTCCCCCAACCTTCTCCTTTTCTTTGACAACATTTTGTTATCATAAAATTCAATCTTTGAAATGTTTAAAAAACCTCCTTCTTGTATTCATAAATTGGAATATTAAACTTAATATATTTGTTGCATTAAAAGTTGAGTATATTTGATCAATTTGAATTATTTTACTATCTCATGATCAATTCTGTAAATATCATAAATAAATAAGTAAAATAATTAAACAAAAATTGAGATTAAAACTATAAGATAAGATAAAATAGAAGGTAAATACCCTCTTAAAATCCTATAAAAATAGGTTTATCATTGTGCCTTATATAATATAGAATATTGTTGGCAAAAAAATAATTAATTTTTTTTTGCCTTAAATATCACTTTCGTAAAAGGTTTTCACCGGTAGTAGAATGTTATGCTTAACTAGAATCTCTATCCTTAAAAAAAACTCGCAAAATCTCCAAATCATAGACAATCGTAGGATGTAAATTATCGTCAATAACAATAGAATTTGAATATGTCATACTTAGGACTACAAACTTTAGATGTAAATTGACTTTTAAATGAGCAGAACTTGTTATAAAAAATTGGGCCATCAATGCAACTTAATCGGTACCTTTGTCAGCAACTCTAAAGAATCTTGAAAAATAAAATAAAAATATGGAAACTTGAGACATAACAATAGTCATTGTTCTTAAGAATTTATTCACCTTACGGTGCAAATCTCTCATTATTCAATAGGCCTCTCCCGATATGAATCGAGGTAAAATGAGAAGGTTTTATGACACTCACCCAGATGAGTAATCAAATTCACATATTGCGAGTAGTTAACTAAAAAGATGTATGTTGAGTATAGGTCAGTGGAGTAGACTTAGTCAAAACTAACACAATGAAAATTAATTTCATATTCTTCTAATAAAATGTATTTTTCATATTTCTCACTTAAAATAGAAAACATAATTTAGGAATTTCTAAAATTTACAATAGAGTTTCGACAATCTTGAACATTGTACTCTTTTGACACTACATCACCCAAAGAACTAGCAATACACACATCTGAATATTGATGATCATTTCAAAGATGATATGTATTAACTGAATTAGTTAAGTTAAAATCGAAGATCTCATGAATTATATTTTTAGGACCTTGTATAGTATGAACCTCATATTTCTTAAGTGTCTCTAAAATGATTTATGAATCCTCAAAATTAATTAAATCTAAGTCAGAAGCTTATTCATAATTTTTATCAATTATTTTTTATATGATGGAGATTCTTTTGATAACAATGTTATCAACAAAGGAGAATTAAAAACACAATAAATATTATTACTATGAATATTTTTGTTATTGGCGCCTTTAGTTTCAACATTGTATGGATCACACTTTTGAGAGAGAGATATATCATGACCCTATACTCTATTGTTGGGGGAATGGACATGAATATAGAGGTGAAATAGAGATGCAAGTATTAATTTCTATTGAGTTATATATATATATATATATATATATATATATATATATATATATATAATTTGAAATAATTTAAATAGCTTGTTTTAAGTTTTATAATAAGTTTATATTTGCAAAAATACTTATCTAAATCTCAATATTTATGTTGTATGTTTTTAGATCTGAATTTGAGAATGATAAAAGATTGTAAAATGTGTACGTTTGCTAGTTTATCTTTCTAAATATAACTAGATATATCTCATTGGTGTGGCATATCCTCTCTCTTAAAGATGCATTTCCAACAAGGTCTGTAGATACTTGAAATCTTCACTCTCTTTACTATGCTTCCTTAGATAAACATCCTATGTTCTACTGAAGCATTTTTACAACCCTCAACATCCTACGTCTCTACCATGTAGTTTCTCTACCAACTGCATTCGATAAAGAATAAACAACGAGAAATAGATAGATTAAGATTTGGAAGATCACTTTATTTACTCTTCATTATTATACATCATTGAAGGTCTGTCTTTTAATATTGTTATTAAGTGATAGTTTTCTTAAATGTGAACTTTTATTTGAAAACTAAAACTTATCTTTAAATATGGCTCATAGGTAGTATCAAATGGGGGATTTGACCCAACTGATTGTTATGGGATCAACTGAGGAGTGCACGGGATAGATCCCGAGGTATCATTCAAGACTACTGTTGTAATCTAAACCTTATTATTACTATTAAAAACAACTTGAACTTTGTAAATTTTAATTCATTTATCTAATAAAAAGGAACTGCAGATGCCCTGTGGTCGAAGACGTACGCATCATTGGCCAAACTTCATTATCAAACGTCTTGTGTTACTATTTTCCTTTTCTCTATTTATTCTTTTAAGATCATCTTATTATTCTAACACTTACAAATGAAACTCTTTCTATTATTTGGAATTTCCATTGTAGGTCTTATGCGAATCTGCATTGTCATTTTTGTCTTTGGTTACAAGTGGAGATAATTGACACGTACAATAATATTTGCTAAACTGTAAAGTTATTTTTTTTAATAGAAAAAAGAACTTAAATTTAAAAATAAACAAAAGAAGAGCACATGAAGGTTAATACCAAAGCTATGTTGCATATGCAAGGAAATTCAAAGAAAAAATTACAAAAAAGATTAAGGCCCTCCAATGCTAACATAACAAATACAATACCATATACTAAAACAAAGTACTTATGCTAGATATGATTGACATTTACAATCTATGCAAAATGATGTTTGCCCCATTTTTTGGTTGCAAAGTAATAATTGTGGTAGGAACATGTTCATAAGTAGGGGAAAGCTCAAATGAGAAATTCTGTAGAAGCAAAGAGATAACTACTTTTGCTTCTAATAAGGCAAAGTTTTGTCCTATACAAATTCTAGGACCCCATCCAAAAGGGAAATAAGAAACTTTACCTTTTGTTGCCTTTGCAATTCCTTCAGCAAACCTTTCAGGTTTGAACTCCTTTGCATCCTCACCCCATAAATCATGATCTTGGTGAATCAAAAGTATTGGTAAAGAAACTTGTGTTTGTGCAGGTAGTAAAAGGTTTCCAAGTTTGAAATCCCTTCGAAGAGTTCGATTGAATAAAATTAGAGAAGGATATAACCTCAGTACCTCATATAAAATCATAGTTACCTGAGAAAACAAAAAAGTTATTATCAGTTAGTACCAAAATTTGAACATTAGAAGATTCAGAACCATCATATGATACATACAATTTTAAGCTGACTTAATCGTTCGAAGTTTGGATTTTGCTTCCCAAAAACTTGAAAAACTTCTTCCCTTGCACGTGCTTGCCAATCAGGGTACCTGCCTAATAACACCATTGTCCAAACAAGCAAAACTGAAGTGGTCTCTTGCCCCGCCAGGTAAAACAATTTGCATTCATCTATCAATTCTTGGGTGGTCATTCCAACACTATTATTGTTTCCATGTCCTTGATTTTCAGCATGATTTGATTGCAAAAGTATGCCTAATAAATCGCCATTCGCAGTTCCGCTATTCTTCAAAACTTGTTCTCGTTTTTCAATTATTCCCTCAAGTGAATCGCGTATATCTCTCTCAATTTCCTTCCTCCTCCTCTTGGTAGTTGTTGGTAGAAGCCTAGAAAACACATATTGTGAGGGAATTCACTTTATTTATAATATAACACTACAATGTTCGTCTTATTAAGTGTTTTGGATTAGGTCTAACTCAATCCTACAAAACTAACTTACAAGTAAGTTGCTTTCTTTATAAACTATTTTCATGCCTTATCCTTTTTCCACACATGACTTGGATTTTTCTCTGTACATTTGGTTTAAAAATTTTCTCAAGTATCTAATTTTTTTTGAAAACTATCAAATATATCTTGAGATAAGGCAAACACTAAAACAGAATATGTATAGAATTAGTTATAACTAAAGCTTGTTGCACATTCTTAATTTAGAGTTATATGTCATACATTAAGACCTCTTGTGTCCCCAATTCAGAACATGAATTCAAACGGATTGTAAATTTTCAAAAATCAGATTATAGTCTTACCACCACAATGGAACATTTGTGTATCGCTCTGTCATCAAAAGATTTCCCTGCCTCTTCAGAAGTTCGAATATTTTTGTTCCTTCCGCATAACTGCTTCCGAATGCTGTTCGAGAAATCACATCACAGGTCAAATTCTGAAGGAAAGGCCAAACACCGATCTCACATGTTCCATCCAACGACAACATACCCTTCCATTCGCTTATCATTTCATTGCAACTTTGAGAAAATGCAAGCAACATACCCTGTAGTATGAAGTTAAATCATATTATATGATTAGAAGAACAAAATAAGAAATTCATTTCACAATATTGAATGAATAAGTGAAAAGTAATAGCCTTACTTTCAATTTTTCTAAGTGGAATGCCGGATTAATGATCTTTCGATGTTTAGCCCATTTCTCACCATTATAATGTATAAGACCGACGGTCAAGTACTTGGCAATGGAAGTTAATTTGGGTTTGGAGAAGTCCTCAATCTTGTTAAAAACTTCCTTAATTTGCTCAGGGTCTGTGATGACAACCTTTAGTGTTGTACCTTCCCATAAAAAGGAATTATTTCCTGCACATTCTTTACTTATCAGCAATTGGTCAAAAAAGGCTTTTAAAACGTGTATAGCACTTTCTATTTATTTGTGATTTGATATTAACATGAAAACCATATGATGTTTGATCCCTGCATCTCATATTATGAACTAAAATCACTCTAGAACATTTTTCTTTTCTTTTCTTTTCTGTTATACAAGTATATCCACCAAGGAATCATAAAATCAAAATACAGAAAGTAATGAATAAATTTAGACTACGGGAGATGCACTCCATGCAAGGCTAGAGAGAACCACCAACTTTATTGAAGATTTATAATAGAATTTACATAAAACCTACCAATTGTAGAATTTCGGACTTGAAGCCGAGTCACAACATTTGTGAGCAGAACGTTCTACTACTCATGCTAACCACAATTGGTAAAGTCACAATTTGCAAATCACAAATGAATGATTATCCTTTTAGTTAAGGGTCTTGCCTGATATTCCACAAAGTTTATAAAAAAATTAGGCGACTGTGATTTAAACTATAGCATCAATGTTTTTGATATTTTTACGATTGGATGGACATCAGACTACAATTTACTCTGACATCGTCTCTATTCTTAGAACAAGATTGATCACACATATATAGAAACATTGACTAGTGAGTTAGTTATCATTTCCTTAAAAGAGTTGTATTTAACTTTTAAGAAAGTTGCAACTAACTCAGTAATCAATCACTATTTTCTGTATTACAAATTGGCGAGTGATTTGACTAAGATAGTAGTTATAAATGGGGGCAACTCTCTAAAGCTATCTCTTGGATTAAGTTAGGACCGAAATTCTGAGCTTGTAGGGCCAACCAAAATGTCAAGGGAGCTTATTTTCCACCCCATATACACTTTGAAAAAGTTGATTATTCATCCACCTCTAAAGTTTACTCACAATGTATACAAAAACGGAAATGGATTATCTAACTTTGGTGGTCGGTAACTTTAGTAACTTTAGTGTATTTACCAGTAATATTATTCATCCCATTTTCCACAACATATTGGAGCTCCTGCTACTGGATTTAAGCTTCCGGTAAATCCCCATGATTTGGGAGGAGGGATCAGCATCTTTCTCTCAAAAGAAAAATAGTATTTTTGCCCTTTATGTGCTACCCAACAAAAACATAACTTTTTTTCCCTTCGTATGTTAAAAACAAGACCACGAGTTTTTACAAATATAGGGGGTTTCAATGTCAAATTCTAAGTCTAAGATCATATATTCCTTTTGAATAGAAGTTTCAAAACTCAATCTAGTACATACATGTATATATATATATAATGTTAAATTGTATAACATTCATATTGTTAGACTCTATGGTGCCCTGTATGAGATGTTCACTTTGCGTCTATAAATTTATTTATGGTGTTTGTCATTTCATATTGAAATTAGTTGTTCCTATATAAACTTCATTATATCTACTATTGCAATCATCATTCGTATTTGATTCTTACAAAAGTTATCTTTATTTTCCTCTCTTTTATACGTTTAATATCAAAATTTTACTTATAAAAAATAGAGAGAAGGAGTTGTATGTGTACCATAATTGTGTACAGCTTGATGGACCTTGTGAGAAGATAGACAGTGCAGGTTCTTTAGAGAAACCAATGGATTTTTGTTCTTGTTGCAACTTCATCATATAAAATTTCTTGGAGTTGTCACAGAATGAAATCTTATATGGATCACCTCGAAGACCTTGAGCTATGAGAAATTTTTCAAGCTTCTTTGGCTTAAGCCATAACTTGTTCATTAGATTCAATGGAATCACAGCAAGTATCAGTGTGAGAAACCAGAATAATATTGTTGCTGTAGTGGTAAATAACAGCTCCATTTTTGTCAACTCGGAATCACAATTAGATTGTAATAAAATGGCTTTATAATACCTCCATTGCTGTAGTAAAAGGGCTTTCTAATAATAAAATGTGGTGTTCAGGCGTGTTATGCGTGCAACATATTTATTTATTTTTTGTATTTGTTACGTGCTCATTCTCAAAATAACCTCTTGTTCAAAAATACTACCACTTTCCATTGTTATTAGCTATCATTTGCATCACTCCAACAAATATAATAAATTTATGTGAAGTATTTCAGTCATGTATGGAGTTGTAGATGTCCAATTGGAGTGAAACCAATTACAAATGAAAGCTAAGGTCCATAGCTACAACTATCATATAGACACTAGAGCCAAATTCAGACTCAAGATGAGAAATATACAGTATACTTCAGACAAAAGAGGCTTTATGCCAAAAGCACAAAACCTACGTCTGGGACGTATCTCTGCACCGCTGACTCTGTCAAATTGTGTTGAAACGCAAATCACATGCTTGGTACATGCGACACACGAAACACAACCAAATGTATAAAAAATGAGTTTTTCTCACTTTTTAAGGATCTTTTGAACTACTGGGAAGTTTGGAGACTTTATAGATGGATGTTTCTAACACCATTGGAGGAGATTTATCAAGAAACATTCATGAATCTTTCTTGTAATTCTTCTTTAATCTCTATCTTTTTTTATTACTGTCATGAGTGAAACAAGATAAAACTCTTATTTGTCTGATTTGATTTCTAGTTATATGTGTACGTTTATTGAATTGTTTTTCTCATCTTTGTGCTTAATGATTTTTATTTTTGATCAACATTAAAATGTTTTACGATTCGTATTTTGTAATGATAGTGGACTTTACGAGTGCTTGAGATTAGAAATTCATGATATTGTAGTCTAGGGATATATGTAGGTAGGTCATGAAACCAAATGAATTACTTGCAGATGCAATAGTTTAATAAGAGAGTTCTTATATTGTAAGGTTTAATTTTAATCTTAATTGGAATTTTTTTGATCTACAATAAAATTTTTATTTTTATTTTTTTTTATTTTTTTAAAAAAATAAAAACTTTTATGTTTAATTTTATTTGTCGAACTTGTTAATGTTGTGCGTTAGTGGTTTGTTTCTTCTTTGTATAAGATAAATATCCGTTGTAGAGCATAGAGGATTGTAATGATGATATTCTGCTACACTTATTAAAAGAGTACGATACTTGTTTGATGTCTGCTGAATTGCGCATAATTGAGGGGTAGATCTTGAGAGATACATTTGTAAAATATCACTCTCAGATGCGGCCACTTAGGTGTGACTTTTGTAGAGAAGTACATAGGAATGATACTTGTTTTGATTATTATGTCCCACCACAAGAATATGAAGATCTATTGGTCATAGAAACAAAAAATGACGAGTGTTATATGAAAAATATCAATTGGCGACAAATTTTACCTCCTAAAATTCTATCCCAAGAATTAGATGACAAGGACTTTCACATCAAGGATATTTTGGTTGAATTCATGAAGAATAACATGGTTTTAATTGAAAGATTTGAAAGTTAATGTGAGAGGTTATTTGCACAAGTGGTTGAGTTTAAGAAGATAAATGAGAAGTTGAAGATAACTTAATTGTTGTGGTAGAAGAAGATAAGCAAGAGGAAAACATAAATAAGGAAAAGAAAAACTTTACAAAGTTTGAGATTCAATTTATGCCTTGTTCATAAATGTCCAATTGAAAATGACATGGATACAACATCATTTACTTATCAAGTTCATGGAGTTTCTACCAAACAAAAAGAAGAAAAAGGATGACGTGATCTTTTTGTCATATATACCACCTTGACAATAGTTGAGGTGTCAAGCTAATGACTTTAAAAAAGCACTTCGTGGGAGGAAACTCGTAGGTAGAGGTAGCTATTATTTTTACAAACTTATTTTTGTTATTTGAATTTGTTTCTTTTTAATTGTGTTTAAACCTATACTATGATGAAGAATTTTTAAGAACTTAAAACTGGTCTTAAAGTATCTGTTTCAGATTTTGAAATTTAAACTCGATTTCTTTGCTCATATCATTGTTGAATTGAATGAGTTTTACTAATTCATGCATTGTTGATTACTCCTTGATTGTCGAAGTCTCACTTGCCATTTTTTTAAAAAAAATAAATAAATTTTTCAGTGACATGTTTGGAATAATATTGATAGTTCATACTCTCTCTTATTATTCTAAATGTGAGCTTTTGAACCTAAACACTTTAATTCTTTATTGTGTGATTATCTAGACATGTGTTATCCCTTTAGAACGTTCACTTATTCTGACTTGACCTACTTGTGATTTATGCATACACTGAGGCAATTTTGTTTGATCGTTTGAACCTTTCTAACTATTAGGTGAAAATTGTATCATTTGCTAGCCCGTTTGATCCTTGCCTTTTTCTTTCGGTTGGTTACTAGCCACATTACAAGCCAAATACCTGACTTTAATGAAATCACCTTACTTGGAGTTAGGTAGAATTTTTTTTTGTCTCGTCTTGATAAAGTTCTAAGTTTGGGGTTGCTCATCAGATAAGAACCTTTTAAGTTTGTAGTGGTGGTTCTCAAAATAAAAAGTCAAAATCAAAACAAAAAGGAAAAGAAAAAAAAAACAAATCAGTTTGTGTACTTTGATAATTATCATCTTCACTATTCTTTTGTCAATGTTTGAGAATTTCCACAATGAAAATGTGAAGAAAAAAAAATGTGGTAGAATAATTTAAAAATATAAGCCTAATTCCAAGTAGTAAATCCTATTATCCCAAAATGTCATACCCTTACCTAAGCCCCATTACAACCTGAAAGTCCTCCAAAAGTGTATGTATTTATTGCATTATGAGTACTAACTATTAAGTTTTTAAGTTTTTGGTAACGTGATGCATGTTCTAGGATTTGAGTGATAAAGTCATAACACTTGCTAAACACTTGAGAGAAATTTTGGTGAAATTGTGTGAAGAGAGATTTGAATTTGATAAATGAATGCTAAATTGTACAAATTGTCTTGTTTTTTTTTTTTTTTTTTTTTTTTGTATCCATGGAGCACGATGAATATCATATAGTAACTGGAACTTTGGTAATTAAATTTGATTTGATTGGATAAATTGAGTTTAAGTTTGATTTTAATTGTACCAAATCAAAATTTAATTGTTGCTTAGGGACAAGCAACAAACTAAGTTTGGAGTTATGATAACTCTTCATCATAAGCATTTATCATTGTTTTTTATCTTATTTATCTTTAATCATTAGTTAATTTAAGGATTTATCTGATATATTTTATTGATTTTAGTTTTTAGATTTAATTAAAAATTTATGATCGTATTTCCTTGATTAAGTAGATATTTTTCGTAGTTTTGCATTATTTCCTTGTTTTAGTGCAGTGTTGAATTTTGGTGAGAAATCAACATGACCAATTTGGAGTATTTCAACCATATCTGGAGTTGTAGATGTCCAATTGGAGTCAAACCAAGTGAACATGAAACCTAAGATCCATAGTTACAACTTTAATGAATTCACAAAACCAAATTCAGACTCAAATGAGGAAACAAATGCAGTATACCACATACATAAGATGTTTTGTGCATGAAGCACAAAACATGCGCCTAAGACGCATTTCTGCACCACTGACTATGTCAAATTGTGCTTGAAGTGAAAATCTCGGGCCAAAGACACATGGGATGCGGATGAATGTATAAAAATGAGTTTTTCTCATTGTTTAGGAATCTTTTTTACTATTGAGAAATTTTGAGACTCGTGTCCTAGCAATGATGATTTTGAGACTCAATGATGATTTTTTCTAACACCATTGGATGAGATTTATCATGAATCTTTCTTGTAATTCTTCTTTAATCTCTACCTTTTTTTTTAATCTCTATCATGAGTAACTAAATCTTATTTGTTAGGAATGAGTGAAATAAGATAAAACTCTTATTTGTATGATTTGATTTCTAGATATATGAATAAGTTTATTGAATTATTTCTCTCATCTTTTTGCTTAATGCTTTTTATTGCTTGATCAACTTTAAATGTTTTACGATGCATATTTTGAAACGGAAGTGGATTACAAATGTTTGTGATGAGAAGTTCATTATATGGTAGTCTAGGGATAGATGCAGGTCATGAAACCAATTGAATTAGTTGTAGATGCATTAGTTTAATAAGAGAATTCTTGTACTTTAAGACTTAATTCTAATCTTAAATCCACTAAGGAATTATGGGTTACTTTATAATTAAAGGTTATATCACTAAAACATTAGGGAACTAATAATAAAGAGAATTCGATAATGCAATAAAGGAATTTAGTAACTAAGATAAAATTAAAAATCAAGGTTGAACTCAAAGTTAATCTTACTCTGACATTTTTCTTATTATAAAAGTTCAATTTTATTACTCTTGTTAGTTTCAAATATAATTTCAATCAATTTAAAAAAAATTTGTTCAATTTTAGTAATTAAACATGATTCGATAGTAAAACACAATCATTAAGTTCAACATTTGGTACTATTGTTTTATTATTACTTGTAACAATTCAGTACACTTACTGAAACGCTTTCAACAAACATCAACCACCTCATTAAAAAATTTATCAAAAAAAACCAGTTGGATAAAATCATCGTCAAAGAAAAAAGGGTGCAATGAAACAAGACTCAATTAGTGTCAAACTATATCTGCTAAACAAGTTAAGAACATTATGAGAAATGGTATTTCATCATAGAAAATTATCCACTTGCAGCCTCAATTTAGTAATCCTATTTGCACATTGATTTCCTTATATGTAAATATAAAGACAACAACATTCATTTTAGAAATTGGATACATACAATTCAACCATCTATTCTTTAGATTCCAATCTCTTTTCCAAGCCAACTCTATATCCATTATTATGTCCATAAAGTCTGCATAAATAGAATTTTAAATGGCAAGATTAACTGTGAAGCATTCTAACGAGGCAACACTATTGTCCCTAAACCACTTGCAACTAGTTTAGCACAACCCTTAGCAGTTTCATCCATATTTCAATTAATCCAATTAATTTGGGGACTACACCAAAATATCTCCTAAATTGTGTTCAATTTGGGCAGGTGAATCTTAATCTTAAAATATTTATGAATCTCAAAGTCACTAATAGAACCATGGGTTGTTGCGGAATCATATTACTAGTAATTGAAACATTCATGATAATCTTATTAATCACAGTTCGAAGGAAATTTCTTTTATCATTAAACTTTATCTAATTTATGCAAAACCAAATATTATTAAAGATGTTAATGACTACAACAATAACACCACCTTATATTGTGAAATCAACCTCACAACGACATAAATCACAACTAGAAGCAATGTTGCAACCTCTACGCATCAAGTTCTGATCAATAGGTCATTTATTATGTAAAATTTATCCACACGTGCAAGGATTTGGAAGGTTGGATGTTTTGGTTCCAGATTTTTTTGGATCAAGGAACATGATCACCAAAGAGTGTTGTTTTTGAAGTTTTAAAAACTTTTGAAAAATAACAATGCCACCGATTAAAATTATTGGGTTGAGTTGCGGACTAGTTCGCTCTCTTTAAGACATTTCGAGGTGCTGCCCAAATTGTGCAAGGCAGACTATCAACCACAAAGTCCCCATGATAAAACAGCCTAGATACTCTGTATCGGAGTTCTACTACACTTTAGAAAACCTTTCTAGAATTATATCCTCTGTATGGCAATCGAATGACTTCCACTCATAATATGGCACTAAGGCCACTCGTGAGAAATATAAGAAAAAAGTAAGAAGGGGGAGAAGTGAGAAAAGCCTCAGATACAGAGAGCTTTTGGTGTGTTTTTCCAACTGAGGTGAACCGGTCGGGTCGGGCCAGACGGCGGCAGCGCGCGCGCATGTGTGGTGGTCCATTTGCTTGCGTTCTTCCTCCTTTACAAAATTGGGGTACCCCTTAGGGCCCAACTCAAGTGTAATATCTCCACCTTATAAATGCTATTAATGAGTGTATTCCCTCCTATGTGACTTCTTATTTTTTCCAATTCACAACATTAATTGTCATCATCAATTCCATTTAACTTCCATCATTTCCAACAATCCCCCACTTGAATTTTAAAAAATAGATTCTTGAATAGCGTCAAACGCTTCTATAAGATTATGCATAAACAAAGGTGTCTCTTGACTTAAACCTTTTCGTAGCAAGTAAGATTCAGATTCAACAAGAGTGACTCGTAGTCTTGAACTCTATCTCTGACATCAAACCCACACATAACCTTTTCATTGGGTGTAATCTCAAAAGCCCATGCATTTAGGGCCATGCACGTGTATCCCAGTGTAGTGAACGCTCTAGGAATTCTGCCTTAAAATTCCATAGGAAGCGGCCCCCACTTCCTCATTCGCATAGGCGAGTCTATCAAGAGTACTCCTGTAGCTAGGTACACCACTCCTCATAGAGTATAGATCTCATTAAGAGTTTCTATTATCTCATCCTTTCATCACTTCAGGACTCATGCTTCCCTCATATTTTATGTAGCATGTTCATCTCATATCACTATGACTTGTTATTACCCATTGAACCTAATTTTTGGGATCTCCAGTCTTTTAGGTCGGGTTACCATCATAGGTGACTCATCAATCTATAGGCAATAGTCCCATCCTTTTGGATGTTTTTAGGACTTTCTCTCTAGTTAATCCTTTCGTCAAAGGATCTGCTAAATTCTCATCAGTGCGTACATGATCCACTATAACAGCTCCTTTAGAAAGTAATTCTCTAATTGTGTTGTGCTTACGAAGAATTTGTCTTCTTTTACCGTTGTAATAACGATTCTCAATTTTTGCAATAGCAGCAGTACTATCGCAATGGATCAACACAGCTAGAAATGGTTTTTCCCACAAAGGGATCTCTGCTAGCAAGCATCTCAACCAGCTTGCTTCTTCACTAGCTGTAGCGAGTGCTATCATTTTAGATTCCATACTGGACTGAGCCAATATAGTTTGTTTCTTTGATTTCCAAGACACAACACCACTGCCTATGTTGAAAACATAGCCACTAGTTGCTTTGGAGTCATCTGATAGGGTGTTCCAATCAGCATCGCTGTATCCTTCAAGGACGACAGGAAATCTTTGATAGTGTAATATGAGACTCATGGTCCTTTTAAGATATCTCATTACTCTTTCAATAGCGTGCCAATGCTCTATACTAGGTCTGCTAGTAAACCTGTACATTAATCCTACGACATAGGCTATGTCGGGTCTAGTGCAGTCAGTGGCATACCTGAGGCTGCCAATGATGCTTGCATATTCAGTTTTTCTAACACCTTCTCCAGAGTTCTTGTAAAGTTTCACGCTTGGTTCATATGATGTGCAGGCAGGTTTACAGTCAAAGTAATTATATTTCTTTAGGATCTTTTCAATGTAGTGCGATTGATCCAAAGAAATTCCATTTTCTGACCTAGTCATCTTAATTCCAAGGATTACACTTGCTTCTCTGAGGTCTTTCGTATCAAAGTTGTTACTCAACAATGATTTCACTTTATTTACAGCATGAGAGTTTGATCCAAATATGAGTAAATCGTCTACATAGAGATATATGATAGTGCAAATGTTATTTTCATATTTGTAATAAATGCATTTGTCACTTTCATTCACTTTAAACTCATTCAACATGATTAAGTTATCAAATTTTTCATGCCATTGCTTAGGAGCTTGATTAAGACCATACAGAGATTTATCTAACTTACAGACCTTGTTTTCTTGTCCATGAATTACAAAACCTTCAGGTTGTTCCATATAAATTTCTTCTTCCAAGTCACCATTTAAAAAATGTTGTTTTAACATCCATCTGGTGTATCACCAGATTATGACTAGCTGCAAGTGATATTAGCACCCTAATGGATGTTAGCCTAGTGACTGGGGAAAAAGTGTCAAAGAAATCTATATTTTCTCTTTGTCTAAACCCTTTGGCTACCAGGCATGCCTTGTATTTTTCAATTGATCCATCGAGTTTTAGTTTCTTTTTCAAAATCCATTTACAACCTATAGGTTTGCAACCAGGAGGCAAGTCTACTAAGTGTCAGGTCTTGTTAGACTCTAGAGAATGCATTTCATCGTTTATAGCTTCTTGCCATAGATCTGTATCCAAAGAAGACAGAGCTTCTTTAAGATTTGTAGGATCCTCTTCTAAATTATAGGTCATATATTCTAGTCCATAATCTTTAGCAACTCTTACTCCTTCGAGTTTCTGTTTCATCTTTTTTGTTGCTTTCAGTGTTTCTTATCGTCGGGACTTGACTAGGTTCGCTGCCCCCATTATTTCTTGATTTGAAAGGGAATTTATTTTCGTAGAAGTCAACATCATTTGACTCTATGATCACTTTCGCATTTAGGTCATAAAACCTATACGCTTTACTGTTTACAACATATCCTATGAAGGCACATTCATATGCTCTACTTGCGAGTTTAATTTGCTTGGGATCGGGGATTCTGACATAGGCCAGACAACTCCATGTTCGAAGATAAGACAAGTTGGGTTGTCTTTTCTTCATTATCTCATAAGGAGATGTTTTGCTTTTAGATTTTGGAACTCTATTCAAAACATAGCAAACAGTCAAAATAATTTGCCCCCACCAGTGGGACACAACACCAGAGTTAAGCATAATAGCAACAACTAATTTAGTAAGAGTATTATTCTTTCTTTCAGCTTTACCATTCATTTCATGTGAATACGGTGCGGTAGTTTCATGTATAATTCCATGGGTTTTGTAAAATTCATTAAACAAACCAAAATCATACTCTGTTCCTCTATCACTACGAAACTTCTTAATCTTTTTATTAAATTGATTTTCAATTTCATTTACAAATATTTTAAACATGTCTAGCGCTTCACTTTTATTTTTCATCAGATATACAAAATTAAAGTCAGAGCAATTGTCAATAAAAGTTATGAAATAACGTTTTCCATTTCTAGTTAGTGTTCTATCAAGTTCACATATATCAGAGTGTATTAATTCTAGGGATTCAGATTCTCTAAGTACTAATTTATGTTATTTCTTTGTTATCTTAGCTTGACTACAAAAATCACATTTTTCGAGATCCTTTGGGATAAGTTTGGAATTAAGCCTAAATTACTTAAGTTTGAAATCATATTTTTGTTCATATGACAGAGTCTAGCATACTAAATATTAAAATCACACAACATGTAAGTAGAAGGAGACATTTTATTCAATTCAACATTCAATTTAAACATGCCATCAGTGGCGTACCCTTTCCCTACAAAAATACCAATTTTAGAAATGGTGTACAAATCTGCCCCTATAGATTGAGTGAACCCTGCCTTATTGAGAAGAAACCCAGAAACCAGATTCTTCCTTATTTCTGGAGTGTGCATGACATCCTTTAGAATTATGGTTTTTCCATATGTGAATGTTAGTTCCACATCTCCTATACCAACAACATTAGTGGTGTGAGAATCTCCCAACAACACTTTCTTATTTTCAGCATTAGTGTATGTTTTAAACATAGCACGATCATAACAGACATGGCGAGAGGTGCCAGTGCCTATCCACCACCCATCTGATCCACCTATAAGGTTGATCTCAGTTATCATAGCAATGAATTGCTTTTCAGTCAAGTTAGCATGATTTACAGGGTCTAGCTTGTTCCTGCACTTGCGTGCTATATGACCCTCTTTCCCACCGTTGAAACAGGTAAATGGAAGAGGGCCATTTCTAGGAGGTGGTTGTTGTTTGGCATTAGGGACCTTTGGAGGGTTCCCATTCTTGTTGTTTTTCTTAGAGGAGCGATTCTAAATCTTCAGTTGTATGCTGTTTGGCTTCAGAACTGCTCCAATGAATTTCTTTTACTTGTTATTTGCCACAAGAAGAACTTCATCTTTCTGGTCTTGCTTTCGAGATTCTTCCTCAATTCTAAGGCGAGTTATTAAGCTTTCTAGGGAAAATTCTTTGGTTTTGTGCCTGAGAGAATTTTTCAAATCTTTCCAAGCATGAGGCAGTTTGTCAATAATAACAGCAATCTAAAACTGTTCATTTAGGGACATACCTTTAGATATAATCTCGTGAGCTATTTTCTGGATTTCATGAGACTGAGCTTCCACTGATCTATCATCTGTCATATGATATTTGAGGTAGCGGTTAACAGCATACTTTTTAGCTCCAGCTTCCTCAGTATCATATTTCTTCTTTAAAGCATCCCAAACCTATTGAGCAGTATTGTTGTTGGAACTGTAGTAATCATACAAATCATCAGCAAGTCCATTAAGAATATAATTCTTACATAAGTAATCATTATGTTCTCATTGGGTTAATTCAGCAGTTATTCTATCTAGTTCTGTTTGTTCAACATCTGCTTCTGGAACAACAGGGATATCATCCTTCAGAACGTTGGCAACCTTTTTTGTGGTTAGAAAAAATAACATCTTTCGTTGTCATCGTTTGAAGTGACTGCCCTCAAACCGAAACGGTTTGTTGAAGTTAGAAGCAAAGGAACCTGGCTCAGTAATTTCGTCGACAGACATGGTAGATCGAAAACATCTTAAAATTGTTGTTTCTGAAGTTTTAAAAACTTTTGAAAAATAACAATGCCACCGATTAAAATTACTGGGTTGAGTCACGGACTAGGTCGCTCTCTTTAAGACGTTTCGAGGTACTGCCCAAATTGTGCAAGACTATCAACCACGAAGTCCCCAGGATAAAACAGCACAGATACTCTGTATCGGAGTTCTACTGCACTGTTGAAAACTGTTCTAGAATTACATCATCTGTATGGCAATCGAATGACTGCCACTCGTAATATGGCACTAAGGCCACTCGTGAGAAATATAAGAAAAAAGTAAGAAGGGGGAGAAGTGAGAAAAGCCTCAGATACGGAGAGCATTTGGTGTGTTTTTCAAACTGAGGTGAACCCTCTATTTATAGAGGAATTCTACAACTGGATCTGAGAAAAATGGGAGATCCATTAGTTGACCACTAGAAGTGCGCTCAAAAATAGGAAAATGTGTTTGACCATGATTTCTTGACCGGGCAACAAGTGTATTTTCTCCTATGTGCGATTTATTATTTTTTCCAATTCACAACATTAATTGTCATCATTAATTCCATTTAATGTCCATCATTTCCAACAAATAGGTTTAAAATGTAGGTAAGCATAATTAAAACTCAACTCCCCATTAACGGTGCCACTCCACAACAATTGATCTTGACGAGGATTTATGGAAATTGCAATGTTCTTTAAAGATTCCTTAGACCATAGAATTGTTGCAACCAATTCATAGGAACATGCCACTTGCCATTTTTGATACAATTATTGATGCTAGATCTCAAGCATGCTTATTCTCATCAATTTGAATGATTTCGACCAAATTATCATTAAGCAATTTATCTTTCTAAAAGTTTATATAAATAAGCTCTAGTAGCAATTGTCCATCTACTATTTTCAATGACAATAGTGAAATGCTACGTAATGGTTGGCCAAATGGACGATACTATATGGTATTGAATGTCACTTCTATTATATATATTTAAAACAAACTCCCGAATATCACCTCATCCCTAAATGCCATCTCACCTTTCAAATGCCACCTATATAAATATTTCCCACATTAGCCAAAAAGCTGATGTGGACCTCTCATCCTTTCTCCATTCTCAATACCTAATTTCCTTTAATCATACTCTATTTTTCCTCTTTCATCCGCAATTTCTTTCATACCTCCAAAATCTATTTGATAATATTATTTTATAATAAATTTATAAATTATAAAATTATTTTATAATTATTTATAATTTATAAATTATTTTACAATTTGATAATAATTTATAATTTATATTATCAAATCATTTTATAAGTTAATTTATAATTAATTTATAAATTATTTTATAATATTATTAGTACCTTACCAATGGCAATAATTTATATTATTAATCATAAAAAAAAATCCGACTAATCACTCTTAAATATCGACATAAATGCTCTTTATTTAATAATATTATTTTATAATAAATTTATAAATTATAAAATTATTTTACTAATATTTATAACATATTTATAATTTATAAATTATTTTACAATTTGATAATAATTTATAATTTATATTATTATCAAATTATTTTATAAGTTATGTTATAATAAATTTATAAATTATTTTATAATATTATTATTCATTTACCAATAATAATAAT
>JBBPBS010001102.1:11608946-11649973 GCA_037974835.1 Cicer judaicum | reverse complement strand
ATTTCATCAAATAAATGCAAGTACCATTACATGTTGAAAAATAAATTAACAATCACAATACAATGAGTCAAACAATTATTCTATATAATAAATTATCATACGAATTTTATAAAATATTTTAAAAATTAAATTAGATGATTGTGATAAACATAATTTTCTCTCATTTTAATTTTCCTAATCATATTCAATTATTATAAATCAATAAAATAATATTATAAAATAACTATATTTATAATACATAAAATATTATTTACAAAACTTATAAAATTAATTAATATCCACGCAACGCGTTGGTTATAATCTAGTTTCATATAATTTAAAAAAGTAGTAAAGAACATTTAAGAAGACAAATTATAAAAAAAGAGTTTTAGAATTCTTTTAAGAATTTTTACACAAAGATTTTCTCTCTCAAAAAATTGATGCCTCATAGCTGCTATGAGTTGCTCTTTATAGACTAAGGATGCATATTTAGATGAAAGTGATATCCTTACTTTTTTCTTAAACAAAGAAAAAATATATTACTAAGTTAAAAATAAATAAATAAATGCATAGTGACTCGTATTAGTGAATCATAAAACGAATAATAACGAAATAATAATTTGTTTCTAATAAGTTATTCGTCAACAACAATATCTTTAACTTTTTTCATCAAACTTTATTTTATTTCCTAGTCTTGCATTTTACCTAACATATCAATTAATTACATTAACTCTATTAACACAAATATTAAAATCACGTATGTATATCCCTAGATAACTCTATTAATCATTTATTTGATTAATGACACCTTTGTAACCAGATTTTTCGTTGAGAGAACTTTCGGCATGATATAAATAGGGATGACAATTAGACCCAGACCCAGTAGGTACCTACAAAAAAAACCCACAATAGATAGGGTAAAAACCCGTATAATGGGTATGGGCACGGGGACGGGTAATTACCCGCAAAATTAAGCGGGTATGGGTACGGATACGGGTACTATAGTACCCACCCCGCACCCGCATTTATATAAATATATTATTTATTTATTTATTTATTATATTAATATTTAGTTTAATTAATTATTTTTCTTTATGTTTTAATATCTTTTAATACCATTGGACCATTACAATATTTATAATCAAATCAAAAGATAAACGTTTGCAAACGTTTTAACAATTTGATTATGATGAATAGTTAAATAATTGTGACTTTATAACTAAGAATTATATCTTATTAATTGTGTCTTTATAATTATACTTGCAACTTATAAATTGTTTTTACTGATCTCAAATAATATTGTCATAAGACTTGCAACTTCATAAAATATTATTATGGATATTTGAATGTGTATTGTAACGAGTGTTCACTTGAAATGTTGAGTTAGAAAATATTTTGATTTATAATATTTTATGATTTAATTTATGATATTTGGATAATTTTTAAATGGGTAAATACCACATATAGTCCCTTAACTTAATTTCAGTTAACGTTTTAGTCTTTTATCCTTTTTTTTTCTTCCCGATTTGATCCTTTATTTTAATTTTAAGTTACAATTTGATCTTTTATGCTTTAAAATGTCAACAATTTTATTCTTTTTTTTTGCAAAATTTCAAAAAAATCATCAAAAATTTCAAACAAAACACATAAAATTAATTATCATCCTCAATATAATGCAATTTCTTCAAATTTATAACTTAAATATTTAAATAAACTCATATTTTTATCTCTAACAACATCAAATAAAGAATGGCAAATATGAGTTTATTTGAATATTTGAGTTACAAATTTGATAAAGTTTATTTATATTAAAGAATATAACTAAATTTATGAGTTTTGTTTGAAAATTATGATGAATTTTTGAATTTTTCTAAAAAACGAAGGATAACATTGTTAACATTTTAAAACATAAAAGATTAAATTGTCACTTAAAATTAAAATAAAAACACTAAATCGAAAAAAAAAAAAAGATAAGAGACTAAAACGTTAACTGAAATTAAGTTAAAGGACTATAGGTGGTATTTACCCTTTTTAAATTTAATCACAAAATAATATTTATTTATCGATTTATTTTAGTTAAAGTGTGGGTAATGGGTATGGGTACGGGCACTTAGGTACTCAGAGGGTAAGGGTACGGGTATTAAAGTTGATACCCAAAAGGGTACGGGTACGGGTATGGGTATTTTTTTAAACTGTGGGTATGGGTACGGGTACTATAGTACCCTACCCAAACCCTACCCATTGCCATCCCTAGATATAAATCAATATATTTTTTTTTAAGATATTAATAAGAATTTCTTTTAATTCTTCTTGAATATTAAAGTTATTTATATTATTAATTTTTTTCTTTAACTCTATATGTTTTTGCATAATGACCAAATCTTCTACATTTAAAACACTTTGCTGGTTTTTCTTTTGTTTTCTTTCCCCGTTAGTCTTATAATATTGTTGATCTTTATGAGTGTTTTTTATAATTTCTAAAATTACTTCTTTTAATAAAAAGTTTATTGAATGTTGATTTCTTCTTGCTAGTAGATATACTCGGGAGTTTAGCTTACTATTCCAAACTGCTCACATAAAGAATCTAATTCTCTTCTACTATGAAGACTTTCATATTCAATATTATTTTGAAATTTAGAATCAATACAAATTTATATTCCAGTTTTTACTATGGAATTTGATATTTCTCCCATAGTTAAATCACTATATGGTACAATTCCATCATTTTTTGTGTGTGTAATATTACTTTTTATTTTTTCTGCAAATAGTTTATGTAACTCTCCAATAAATCTTTCTTTCTAGTAATATGTTGCTTCATCTAACCTAAGATAAAATTTAGCGAAAAACATATCTTTATCCCAGTGATAATTACACATAGTTGGACAATATAATCAAACATACTTTTTCACTAGGAGGTTGGCCTTTGCTTGCTGATCTTCCTTCCTTTCTTCATAAGTCATAACCAAATTGTCATAGATTCTTTTTGTTGTCTCTTTGTCAGTACACTTATCAAATTCGTTGAAGGCGATTGCATTGATTATGAAGATTATGGACTTGTGATACATCTTGTACATCTTCTTCATTTCATCATCTATCTCATTTCTTGAAATTTTAGTACCATCATAATTTGTTGGAGTAGTGTAACCATCTTCCTCTAAGTCCCAAAGTTAAGGATCTTGTGAGATAAAGAAACTCCTCAACATGTCTTTCCAGTACTCAAATCATTCACTATCAACACAAAGATGGTCTTTTGATGTTTCCTCCAGCAGCTTATTCACCAAATTTAGACATTGTCGAATCCTTGGATCTTTGTTCAAATATTATAAAGTGCTAATTTTTGAAACCGAACTCTTGATGCCAATTTAAGGTGTAGATACGAGAAGGGGGTTGAATTGTATTTGACTAAGTTGGATTCTTTTTGCTAATTTATTTAAAATTAGTTCGGGTTTGGTCACTTAGTAAAACAAAAAATTAGTAGCAATCGAGTTAAGTGATCAGAGGCAGAAGTAAAACAAAAAATTGCAGAATTAAAGTGACAAGAATTTATTTTGATTCAAAACCAACTTGATAGCTACGTCTAATACCCTCACTCATAAGGATTTATTCCACTAATTCAAAACTTGAATTACATAGCATCTGACCCTACAAGCCATTCTTCTCAAAACAGCTTGACACCTACCGACTTTTTGAGGAACACAAACACCTTGAATTTACAAGCCAAGTTCCTCCACCTGCTAAGGAAATAAAAATAAAGGATTGAGATATAAAATATCAGTGAGCTATAAAAATAAAGGGACGAGTAGTTTACAAATATTTCTTTCATATATATGAATAAAAACATGAAATTATGATGCATCTTTTTATGATTCTTTCATTATAATTCTGAAACTATGCATGACCTCAAATCTTTTCTTTTTAAACAACGAAAAGTCGCCCAATATATTGATATGGGTCACCAAGATAATTGAATTCTGATTGGTAAAGGTGGTTTGGTCAAAATCCAACCAGCGTCATGATTGTTCTCCTATACCAATTATTTCATGCCTAGAATAACCCTAAATATCCCACCATAAATAAGATCATGCATGATCTGATTAATGATAATGTAATGCACTTGTGATGTTATGTATGCAAGACCTTGGTACCATGGGTTTACAATGCATTATCACTCCATGTATTAGAGAATACACGTCCATAATATGTATTAGAGGATAAGTGTCTAGAGGTATACTAGAGGATATACATCTAGAGGATGTTGAATAGTGATAATAGTCAGAGGAAGAAATGAAGAAGCAACGTCAGAGGAAGAGAAGAAGAAGCAACGTGATAGGAAGAAGAGTAGAAGTAACGTCAAAGGAAGAAGGGAAGAAGCAACGTTAGAGGAACAAAGTCATAGGTATTTTACCAAAGGCAACATTAAGAAATAAACCAGAGAGAGAAACACTTAGAATTTTTAATAATGCTAGCAACCAGAGGCAAAGTGAAGAAAACAAGAGACAGAAACAATTAAGAATGTTTAGAACAAACAGTCAAAGGCAGAAATGGATACAACCGTCATAGACAAAACATATTGGCAAGGATAGAAAACATCCAAACACGTGTATTTACCTTTCAAGGCATGATTTGCACCTTTCACAATAATTATTTTTTTTCATAATTATGAGATTTCTTAAATCAGTAACACAAAAATCAAGCAACAAACAAACCACATATATGTCAAACTCAAATAATTTTGGCTTCATATTAAAAACTTTTATATGTTAAAGATTTTATTTCTTTCAAACATCTAAGTCCTCGTAACCCATAAAATAGATGGTTGAGATTAAAAACTCAAATTTAAAAACACTTGTGTCTCTCCCTAAGTTTTTAGTTCTTCTACACCATTTACCTTTTCATCTTTTTGAATTTCAATTAACATTGTTCATAAATATATATTAAATATTTATTTCATTTTCTAAGAAAAACAAGCACAAAAACATTAACGTTGTCGTAAAAATTCTGGATATAATTGATATATAACTAGAAACTTTTAGGTGAAACAAATTCCATGATAGAGTAGAAGCAACGAACCTCAAAAATCCAAAATATTAGAAAAATGAAGGAAAAAGAGACAACAATTCTTGCATCTTAACAAAAATAATTTCATAGGATAAATGTTTGTCGTTAATTAAGTAGTTAAAATTAGTAGAATTTTGATATTTTGTAAATAAAATGAGAATAATTATAATTATTATAAAACCGTACACATAACAAATAATTGTCACTAAAGAAGTTAAAATTATAATTTTTTAAATATCAATGAAAAAATGAGAACGATTATAGATAAAATAACTATAGTTTTTTTCACACTTCATACATCAACAAATATTTGTTTTTAATCCATTACTTAAAATTATTATTTATTTATATCTTCTAAATAAAATTAAAAATAATTATAATATACTAATCACAATTTATTATAAACGTCATGCCCTGGACAATGATTTATCATATTGTCGACATAAAAACGAAATCAATTATACTAGACTAGAGTCAACTATGACATTAAAAAACATAAACAACACAAGTTCTAACCGATTAAAATTTTAAAATAATTACCTAACATAGGATAAATTATTATATTTTTGATAAGATTGAAGTATCATACTCACATCACACAAGTTCTTACAAAAAAATTTGAAAATAATATTTGTCATCTTCAAGATAATTTATCATAATTAGTGAGACTATTTTATCTATGCAATTATAATCATAATTTATATGTTTCACTTTAATTTAGATATATAACACACAAATAAGAAAATAGTGCATCCATATTTTACAAGCCTTCATCTCCCATTGCTTCTAATTTTCTAAACATATTCACAATTTATATACGTAAATATATTATTATTTGAGTCACATTAGAAAAACACAATCAACCTTGGATCAATCTGATCATACCCGAGCATTTTACTAATTTAATAGAATAAATAAATTAACTCTTCTTAACTTTTTTTTTATCAATATCTCTAGTCAAAACTATAATATTTATAAAATTAATTAAACTAAATCTAATAAAACAAGATTAGTTTTTTCCTAAATTGACTATTCTATATTGAGTAACAAATTAATATTCCACTAAATACAATCTAAGCTCTTTCTGAATTTACTTTGTTGAATATTCTCTGTCAATACTTTATTTTGATAAATATTTACACTATTAATTGAAAAATTTAGCCAATACTTTCTTTGACTAAATATTTAGTCAATGCTTTATCTATTAAATATCTAAATTAATATATCTAAACTAACATATAAATTAAATTTTATGAATGTGAAAATTTTACTTTTATAATGTCTCATAATATAGGTTTTATATTTAAAAGTTTTTAATTTTTAGTTTGCGTTAATTTTTTTTTTGTTATTTTGAATACAATCTTTAGATAAAATTATTTTTTACAATATAAAATATTTAAACCCTTCAAATGTAAAAGACAGCATAAAAACAACGAAGACATGTACTATACTTGATAAGTTTTTAATGTAGGTAAGAAAGTAGTAAATAATAATACTACTTAAAACTCACATACACAATAGTCAAATTTTAGATTCGAACCCAATACATGATTTATAATTTAACCATATAAGTATTTACTAATTGAGTACGATTATTACTTATTATTATAGCTTAGTTTGACTACTTACTATTTTTTATTATTAATTATTTTATACTCTATAAAATATTACCTTATTTTTTTTTATATTTGCATTCTTTCCTAATATCCTTCTATAAATATATGATTTTCTTAAACAATTATTTTAACTTTCATATAGTTAAGATTATTCACTTTTAAAGAAAAGATCAATTGAAGGTGCAATGCCTTTATTTATCCAAAAATTTCTTTTGATATGTGTGTTGACATCACTATTTATGCACAATGTACTCGGAAAAGACAGTGTGCGTATTACTAACAGATTGGAAAATCATATGGAGTTAAGTGTTCATTGTAAATCTAGGGATGATGATCTTAGAATTCATGTTCTTCATTTTAATGAAAGCTTTGATTGGAGTTTCCGTAATAACTTTTTTTCCCGAACACAATTCTATTGTTCTTTTAAATGGAGTAATAATTTTAAATGGTATGACGTATACGTACGAGGTCATTTATGTACTTCTTGCAATTGGGTTATACGTCAATCAGGACCTTGTAGGACAGATGACGAAGAAACCATGGATTATGGTTGCTATGATTGGAATAAATAATTGATAACATGCTATACATTTGTTTACCTTAATAAATAATGTGTTTGAGTGTATTGATCAATAAATATTCACTAATTTTAAATAAAGAATTTTAGTTTGTTGTACTTATATTCACTACTAGAAATCAGCTTTTTACCGGCGGAATTTTCTGCGGATTTAAGCTAAAACTTTTACATTTACATATAATTTTACAAATTTGCATTACACTTAATCCATATTAAGCAATTGAGAGAGATTGTACTTAACATGATTTAATGTTTTCTTAATTTTTAACACAAATACTTCGGGTAACATGAAATAGTCAGTGGAGATGATTGCGTCAGTTCCTTCATAGTAAGAGTAATGCAAACTTCGAATGTCTACAAGCAAGACAGGTACGTGGAAGAAAATAGCGTTGTTTGACTGCATTTATGTTTTGTTTGCAATTTAAAGTTTGTCAATTCATTTTTATATTTCATATTATATTACAGGATTAACTAATAAGATATTTAAGTGAAATCCCTGGGGATGTGACACTGTTTTTGTAACACCAACAACTTAAATTATAGATATCGCACATGCGTAGATCATGGTAATTTTCTTTTTTTCATCCCTCTACAATGTAATAATAATCTTAACTTTCATTTAGGGACCACTTTCACTAGTTGCTTTGATAGAAAAATGCAATAACTTTGGTTTCCTCAAAGACTTGTAGGACCATTTCTAAAATGCTAAACAAGTTGGTAACTTGTGTAAATTATCAATCGTTATGAGTATTTTCAAATACATTGGCTAAATCTTTAACATGGAATGATTTTAAGGTAAATATTTTTTGTTGATAAGGTAGAGATTTAAGACATTACTCAGAAAACCAGCTTATTTGTTTTGGTAGGACCTAAAAGTGGCTAAATAAGAGCCATTATCATCATAGTCATTTAGTTGTGATAATGACAAAGTTGGTAATTTTCAATATGATGATATGAACAGGTGATGGAGAACCTGAACCTAGGCAAATAGACTATTAAGTTACTTGATTTGCTTGCTAAATTTCTTAGTTTCTAATCTACAATTCTAAATAAATAAGCATAGCTTTGATAATTAACTTGTGGTTGTTTCTGCAACAAAAACACATACAAAATAAGTTGCAGCGTGATCAAAAAAAGTGTTATCTAATACCTTAACTTAACAAGTAAGTAAATTTTCATTATAATTTACCTATTATAACATAAATGTACTTAACATTATATATAGAATTTCAATTGTAATTTATCTAGTACCTTAGCTCGAATGAAGTGCCACATGTTTCAAAATATTATTTCCAGTGTTATCGCTTGTCATCCAAAGGCAGCTGGAGGGAAGTCATTTCAAGTACCAACCGTTCTTTTGATGATTTTTTTAGCATATGGCGAAAATTGAGAGGTCTTTGTATTTATACTAGTTACTTTTTAAAACTCTTGATCTTAGAAGAACAACTCAATGTATATTTTATCGAATAAAGTCCCAAGCTAACTTCAAACCAGCCACCTTATTAATTTCACCAATCGCTCTTAACCCAAGTCCTCATTCCGTAATAAGTGAGCAAACTATGGACATTGCAACGATCACCATCTTCCTATTTTAAGTGTCATCAGCCAATAAGAGAATTAGGCCAACAATAAAAAGGAAAGTTATATACTAACATGCCATGAGTGATGTTTTTCATTAATTGAACTCTGTCGAAAATTGAGAGAAAAAAGCCTTCCAAGCTACAAGTTTGGCTTTAATTCTTTTTAAAGTATGTATTAAACTAGATTATGGCCCGCGCTGCACATATATTAATTAATTAATTTTATAAGTAATATTTTATGTATTATAAATATAGTTATTCTATAATGTTATTTTATTGATTTGTAATAATTGAATATGATTAAGAAAATTAAAATGAGAGAAAATTATGTTTATCACAATCATCTAATTTAATTTTTAAAATATTTTGTAAAATTCGTATGATAATTTATTATATAGGATAATTGTTTGACTCATTATACTTTGATTGTTAATTTATTTTTCAACATATAATGGTACTTGTATTTATTTGATGAAATAAAATATAAAATATAAACTAAAAAAATAAGATGTAAAAATTTAAAAATATGATTGACTATTTAATATTTTTTATTTTAAAAAAATATTAATGTTGAATTATATTGTAACGTAGTCTAAATTTATTTATTTTGTAGTATGATGTTTTAATTGCGAGCATGATAAGTTGTTGTAAAAAAAATTATTGAATATATTTCATCAAGAGTTTGAAATTTATTTTATTAAAGATTTACATATACTTTAAATCAATTTTAGGTATTTAAAAGTTTTAACTAGTTGTTTGTGCAATTGAATTATTGTTATATTGATATGTACTAAAAATAAATTCTATTAAAAACTAATTTAATTTTATGCAATACTTAATTTTTTATTTATTTTTTAACATTCAAATCATCATTATAATAAGAAAAATTAAAATAAAAAATAGCATTCAATTATAAATATATAATTTAATTGATGAAAATTTAGTGTTAACATATTTTTTCAGAACACATATATAATAATAATAATAAAGTTTTAAATATATATAATAATAATAATTTTATGATTATTTTTAATAAATTTGTGTATTTTCTATCAAATAGAATATATATTTTTATTTTACAAAATTTTACAAAAAAATAGATTGACATAAATTGAAAGAAATTATAAATTGATTGACATTATGAGTAATTAAATTTTTAACGTATAAATTCATTATTCGCCATAAGTGGAATAATATAATTGTCCAAGATTAGATAAAGAGCATGGGTTTTTTTTTATTGCATTTTGATTATTAATAATAAATTATTAGAATATTAGACATTGAGAGCATTATTGAGAGGGAAGAAAGAGGAGGGGTCCACGTCTGGCTGATGTGGAAAATATTTATATAGGTGGCATTCGGGAGTGAGGTGGCATTCGGGAGTGAGGTGGCATTCGGGAGTGAGATGGCATTCGGGATTCTGTTTTAAATATATATAATAGATAATAGATATTGATATGTACTAAAAATAAATTCTATTAAAAACTAATTTAATTTTATGCAATATTTAATTTTTTATTTATTTTTTAACATTCAAATCATCATTATAATAAGAAAAATTAAAATAAAAAATAACATTCAATTATAAATATATAATTTAATTGATGAAAATTTAGTGTTAACATATTTTTTCAGAACACATATATAATAATAATAAAGTTTTAAATATATATCATAATAATAATTTTATGATTATTTTTAATAAATTTGTGTATTTTCTATCAAATAGAATATATATTTTTATTTTACAAAATTTTACAAAAAAATAGATTGACATAAATTGAAAGAAATTATAAATTGATTGACATTAATGAGTAATTGAATTTTTAACGTATAAATTCATTACTCACCATAAGTGGAATAATATAATTGTCCAAGATTAGATAAAGAGCATCGGTTTTTTTTTTATTGCATTTTAATTATTAATAATAAATTATTAGAATATTAGACATTGAGAGCATGATTGAGAGGGGAGAAAGAGGAGAGGTCCACGTCAACTTTTTGGCTGATGGGGGAAATATTTGTATAGGTGGCATTCGAGAGTGAGGTGGCATTCGGGAGTCTGTTTTAAATATATATAATATATATATGTAACTTTAGACTTTCCTTCGAAGATAGGAATGCCTAAGTATAAAAAAGGTGAAGAGAGAAAAAAAAATAAGAAAAGGGAGTTTGAATTGTGTTTTTAATTAAAAACGAATGGTAAAATAATAAATGTGATAAAGAAAAAACAAGTAGAAAGATAAAGAGAGGAAATACAAGCTAAATTATGCTATTTTGCCACCAACACAGTAGCTTTGTATGGTCCTTCATTCTGAATTAATTAATCCACTAATCACAAAAAGTATCACACGTCCACTGAACACTTTTTAGTCAAACTAATTATGTGAAATCTTCTCAATATTCTAACTTAGTACAGTTAAATTGTTGAGGGCAAAAACCACTATTAGGTCAAGTTACAAAGAATCTATAAGTTGGTTTTTGAAAAACATTCATATGACAATGTTTACAAAATATGCTCTCATAATGTATTTTAGGTTTCCCAACATGTAGAGCAAATACAAGAATTTTCACGATTGCTATGTATGACGGTAGTAGGTTTTTCTCTTGTATGTTTGTAGTGAGGATCACAAGTCCTTTTATAGAGATCCTTAGAGGCCATTATAGTTTTTGACAGTTGTTGTGATTGCATGAAATCAACATGTGAAATAATGACTTTGTATGGAATCTTCAGAGAACTTGAACCAGAATTAATGTCCAAATTTATCTTCAATTGATTCAACGTATCTTGATAGAATTGACATGAAAGCCAGAGGATAACATTTTCAAAGAATATTGTCATGTATTTTTTCAATCAGAGAATCAATTCAATTTTGATGAGTAGTGGATGTTGGAATGTTGACTTCTTCACAGTTCCAGGTTCAAAAGTTTGACATAATATAGTTGACTTTTTTATCAGGTCGTTGATTTTATTTGAGTGTTGACTAGACGATCAACTGGTTTACAAGAATTATCAGACCCGTAATCATCAGAGTGAACTTGTAATCAGATTCAACATAGACGCATTGGGAGCGCATTTATCAATGTCAAATACAGTTTTAACATTCTTTAGAGCATTTCCTTAATTGATTTATGTTTTTATCTTCTCTTTTCATCAAAGAATGCAACTTTAAGACTTTAAAGTTCATGACAAGGATTTGTACACTTAAATAAATTTATTAGTGCAGTACATTGTTTCCACAATATTTTTTTTTATCAAAAAAAATTAAGGGTCAATATTCTTATAAATAATTTAGTTCTAACAAAAGGGAGGGCGTCGATGGAGAAACCAAAAACCTCAAGAATAACATGATGTCTTCCAAGACGGATAGCTCCAATAAAGATATTGGACTTAGCATAATTAATTATTTGACCATAAATGTTGCCAAAACTCTAAAAAAGCTTTTTGAGATTATTAATATTAGTCATGGTGCCTTACAAAAAATCATTAGGTCATTTGCATGCATGATGAAATGGAATGTGGGATTTCTTAGGACCATTAATGAGAGACAATTAATAAATTTAATAATACCCCTTCTAAGCACCTCTTCAACCATGCAAAACAAATGAGGTGGTAAAAGATCCCTTTGTTGAACTTTTCTTTTACAAGAAAAATAGCCTCTGACCTTTCGATTAACAAAAATAGAGAGCTTAGTTGACGACATAATAGAATTAATTCATTGACAAAAAATTTCATTAAAACCAAACACCTTAAGAACTTTTAGAATAATTTTTTAAAATTCTTACTCTCTTTCATTTATCATTTTTTTTAATGTGTGAAATGGTCAAATGCAAAAGGTATTTTATAACAGAGGGAGTATAATTGTTTTATTTATTTATTATTGAGTATTATTATTTTTTGGTTGCTATTTGCAAAAGGAGCAAATCTTGGAGGGCCACAAGACCAAATTCATAGTGTTTATGCACACACAAAAAGAATAATTTTTCTATTTATAATAAAAAATTGTTTTTATTTTTTGTTGATGTTTAAATAAAATGATCTTTTGAATGCATAAGCACTGTGCACTTGGTCTTGTGACCATAAAGTGGGATTTTTTTTTTTAACCATGTCTTGTTGAAAGGACGCAATAAAATTTTCTTTCTAAAAAATTGAGGTTAAATTTTGATTTTGCTACTTAAATGTATAAAAAATGTGTTCAGATAAAAGTGATTATACTTCAAAAAGTTAATTAAACACATCGAATAAATTTTGATGAGAGTGTGAAGAGAGAGTAGAATTTGATAGGTGAGTGGTGAATGTGTTGTTCTAATATTGTAATTGATATCTTTTAAGATTTTAAGTGACCAATGAGCATGGTGAATGTATTATACTAACATGTTGGAATGCCATATTGTCTCTGATTGAAGTTTTTATGATAGCAAAAACAATAAAATAATTATTTCATAATTTTGTTTGTTGAGTGTGCAAATGAAGTTAGAAGATAAAATATATAATTACTCTCTAATATTAAATATCATTATCTAATAAATGATTAATTATTTTTACTAATAGAATAAGTCATAAAATAGAAATGTAACGAGTGCTAAGTAAGAAGTGTCTAGAAAAACCACATTTGTTCTTTTGATCGTAAAGCAAATAGCACTACAACGATCATATGTATATGGCAATAGTCAATCATCACTCATGACTTTTGATGATCCTTCGATCAAGAATCATGCGAAGAAAAGACAATGATATTTAAATCACACAATCCTCTAATATAGTACTTGTCTGGATAAGTCAATGATCAATGCTACAATTATCCCACTAATCAAGATGCAAAAAGAATAACTTTGGTTAACGCAATGATCATCTAGTGAATCATTTGTTCGAAGAAGTCAATGTCCTTTGATTAATCAATCAACAACTTTTTTCAACAAGAAGTGTCATTATTCATTTAGATATAAAATTCATTTGAGAAAGATTTTTTATCCTTTACATGAAAGTACAAGTGATGCAGCACTAGATCCAACATTCCTATATAATAAATACAACAATTGTCTCACCAACATCCTCATATCAATGTAGTACAATTGTCTTAATAGTACAAAAATAGTCTGGAATAGTACTATGAAAAATACATCACTCTCAATGGCTCAATGTACTATTGTGATGTGACAAGGTGTCCAACTACTCTATTTGTAGAACGGGAAACACAACAAAAGACGGAGGGGATTGAATTACGTTTTATTTTCAAATCGTTTTAACAAGGCTAAAATAAAATGATGAAAACAAAGCGAATAAACAAAACGATACAACCAAATAATTTAATCCACTAATTTACCTATTGAATTACACTTTCGATGAACACCTATTAGTCAGACTGAATGATTCAAGTCTTCTCGGTCTTCTAGCTTAGTCCAATTAAATTGTTGAGCGATGCAACCACTTCTAGGCTAGGTTACAAAAGAACATGTTTAATGTTTTTCTAAATAACTTTGACAAGACGGTGTTTACAATGTTGTACTCTTGTAAAATATTTCTCAGCACTTAAACGAGACTATAATGAGGCAAAATCTCCCTAAAAGGGAAGAACTAGATGTAGCAACATTTTGTTGATGACTAACATAAAAAAAATACATTGTCATTCTTTCTTCCTTCATCTTATTAATTTGACTAGTTATTTATGATTCAACTTCAGCTTATATTTGAACTAGTTTATAATCAAAGTTGATTGCTTTGATAAATAATACAATTGTAGTTTATCAAATGACATAATTTTATAAAATAGTTAACACAATTCAAAATCTCATTTCTTGCATTTTTCCAACACATTCAGCATGAACTTTGATGATTGATTTTATTTGACAAATTGAGTTTAAGGTTGATTTTGACCATCACTCCAATTTGAATTTACTTTTTGTTTGGTAACAAACAAGAGACTAAGTTTGGGGTTGTCATAATTATTCTTTATATATATTTTTTTTTTATTGTTTTTGGTCGTTAGTTATTTTATTTTTATTTGGTCATTAGTAAGCTTAAATAGTTATTTAATATAGTACGTTAATTTTAAGTTCTTGAATTAATTAAGGCGTTTCTCGTTATATTTCCTTGATTAAGGAAATATTTCTGTAGTTTAATTTTGTTTTATTGGTTTAGTGTCTTAACTCTAATATTATTGTGTTCATCCCTTAAATGGAGTCAATTCAAAATTATTACTAAGGATGTTGTAGATCGTATTTTTGTGGTGGCTCATGAAATAATATCGTCTAATCAAATGGGGGTTTGTTACAGATTTTAGGGGCAGTTGACTTTAAATATTGATATTAATTAATAAGGTTTTTGATACTATTGATTGGAACTCTTATAAATGTTACGCGTTGTTCTTCACTCAACTAAGTTATTTATCTCTATTAATGGTAAAGCGGTGGAGGATGCGTTAAGCAAAAGCATATCTTAATTGGTTGCTGGTGGAAAATTGAAGTTGATGTTAGAGGCCTTAAAGGCTTATTGTGCCTAGTCATGTTTTCTATGCTAATGATGCGCAAATTTTCTGCAAAGCTATTAAGAAAAGTTTAAATTCTCTTTTGGATTGCATTTGTTTCATGATTACGAGTAAGTTTCTCGTCAAGTCAATAATAAAGAAAAATCTAATTTTTTGAATGGTGTCACCAATTCAACTAGATCCTCTAGTATCCCGTCCATTTTGGGTTTCTCTCAAGGTAAAATTCCCTTTATTTAAGGGATCCTATTTTTAGAGGAAAACCCAAAGTTAACCATTTAATTTCCATTCTTAATTGCATCCAAAACAAGTTTTCCTATTGGGGGAGGTCCATACTTTTGATCATGGGTAGAGTTCAACAAGTTAATATTGTTTTTCATGGTATGCTCCGACATAGTTTTTGCATTTACTACTGGCCTGCTAGCATTCTTCATTCCTTAGATACTTGGATTCAAAATTTTATCTGGCCTAATAATATATTTACTCGGAAATGGTCCTGAAACATGTTTGTAAACCCATTATTTATGGTAGCCTTAGATTAAGATCTATAAAGGCAATCAATAAAGTTGGTTTTTTAAAGCTTACTTGGGACTTTAGTACTTCAAGGGATCAATGGACTCTTTTATTTAAGCATAGAACCTTCACAAATTCTTGCAAGATTAAGTATCATATCACTTCTTCCATTTGGTCTGGGATTTGTACCAACTTACATATTATTGAAGATAATGTTTCGTACCATCTTAGGGATGGCTCCAAAATTAACTTCTTGACTGCTTGAGATTCATTTCATTTCTCATCAATCACTCCAATAAAAGTTAAGGATTTTTTTGTAGATAGGATGTGGGAGATTTCTGACTTCTTTATCTCTATCTTCACCACTCTTAGGTCTGAGATTGCTTTGATTTCTATTCCCTAATTACTTCTAGTATTTTGCTTGCTAGAAATGATAATGTTACTACCGCTCATTAGCAAAAATAAAGTCAGGTTCAACAACAAAATTATTTCTTTTTGGTGGACTACTCCCTAATTTTTTCTTTTTGGTGGACTACTCCCTAATTATTTCTTTTTGGTGGACTACTCCCTAATTATATCTACTATTTCGCTCTCTAGAATTGTTAGCTCTCAACAAAATTAATTCTCACGTCTTTTAAGCCTCATTTATCAAAGGTCACCTTTCTTCTGCCCCTAATATTAGAAATAGAAAGAAGTGCTTTAGAAATAGAAATCAATTTTTTTATATCCTTCTTTTCAAGGCTTTTTAGTTTTTATTGTGTTGTTTTCCTTGTGGATTTAGGTTGTGTTTTCTCGCATTGTAACATTTTGCTTTCACCATGCTTTTATTCCTTAAGATTTTATTGATAAGGTTTTTAACGAGATATTTGTTGGTTTTGTAAATTATTGTTATCTTGGTTATTGATCTAGTCACCAAACTTTACTTTTTGTTTTTTTTTTTTATTTTAATATATTTTTTAAGATATTGCAAATGATTAATGGTAGATTTCATGAGTCAACATAATTTGAATTTCAAATTTGTCATATGATGTTTTTGTATTCTATTTTATTTTGGTTAAAACAAATTGATTATGTTGATAATTATAATTGTTTAAAATTGCTATCAACAAATGAAAAGGATTGATCGCCCTCATTATTTAAAATAATTATCTAAAATAATAATAATGATACTGATTATGAGTTATATTCTAATTTTTTATTATAAATTAATTATTTTGATATTAATTAATTTAATAAAAGTGTGGGTGAGATGTGTGTTTTGTAAACTATCCTTAGTTTCGACTATTGAGTAATATGACATTTTTTGATGTAGCGAAAGAGTCACTCCAATCAAAACTAAGGGTCTAAACAATACATTAACTTTTATGTATGATTTATGTGACGCTCTAAATCTCACAACCTTATTTATTAGATAAATTAAACAATTTTTAATGTTCAACACATCAAATAAAAATTAAAGTTTGAAATAAATAAAACATACATAGTTAAATAATAATTTCAAGGAGTTATTACAATTCTTGAAATTATATTCAGTAAAAGAAATATTACAATTTACAACTTGAAATTTTCTCTTTCAATTACATACACTTACTACATTGCGATAAAGAGTATATTACATACTCTTACTGCACTAATTTGGGACAGAACCTTTTAGAGAATCTAGTATTTGAATCAAAATAGGATTCTAAATTATTTGTTACATAGTTGTTTATTCCAATTACCCTATCATACCTGCATTTCATTTTATTGATTTAACACTAATCATATGTAATTCAACTACATTAAATTAATATTAAATTATATTTTTAGTTTTTTTTAATTTTTTGTCACTTCAATCCCCTTATTATTTTTCATTCCATTTTGATCCTTAAATATATTTTTCTCAATCAAATTGATAGTTTATGTTAGCGTTATGTATACGTGTCGTCTTAGGTTTGTTATGTGATATTTATGACTCAACAACATATGAGTAGATAATGATCAAAATTAGATTTCGTTTTATTTTATCTCTTTCATCTCACTCATATAAGACCAAATATAGATATGTAATATTTTTTTTACTCTTCATTTTTTTTGCACGTTTCTTTTTCCATCTTGTTTGGTTTGTTCACGTTTGGTTGCTGGGAAAATGACCAAAAATGAAAGAAATTAGAAGAAATTTTGTAGCAAAGGGTAAACATTTTTGTTATAACCAAATATAGGGAACAATTCAATTCCTTTCGATTTGGACATTTTGGGTTGTGTAAACTAATGATGTTGAATCATTGAAATTTGGGATTTGTTTATGCAATTTAATGCATGTCACTTACCTTATATTTATTTATTGTTCTTTTACCTTGTAATTGAATGCAGTAATTTATGCAAGGACGTGTTTAAGGTCTGGTCAAATGTAGATGGTTCTGGCTTTCATTATTGAGAAAATTTCTGAAGGTAAAATACTTTTGTGAAAATTTTCTCATTTTCTTCTAAAAAAAGAAAAAGAAAAAATGTCTTGCTTACACCTTCTTTTTGTTGTTGCTTTGTAGTTTTATATATATATATATATCACATGAACTTGAATTTGGAGGGATTGAACACCTAAATCTTTTAATTAAGAAAATGAGTGAGACGAAATAGATAAGTGAAATAAAACAAAATCTAATTTTTTTCGCATTGTCCGTGGATGTCCAACCACCTTTTGTGATTGTTGATCTTCCATCTTCGTCTCCGTCTCCTCATTATTCCTCTTGTCATCGTAAGTCTACTCAATTACTTGATTTTTTCTATTCCACTTACTCATCTTCGTTTTCGTCTTTCTCAACCTCTACTCATAGTTTGTTTGAGCCTCTCAACAATATGGTATGGATTATGGAAAAACTTTTTCTCTTATAGCCAAGATGACCACTATTCGTCCTCTTATTGTAGTTGCATCTATTCGTTAGTGGTATATTTGTCAAATGAATGTCAAAAACACCTTTTCAAATGGTGAAATTCATGAAGTAGTCTATATGGTCCCTCCACAAGGAGTTTCTCATAATCAAGGGGAAATGTATAAGAAATTATCTACGGTGATCACTTATCTTGGTTTCCACTATAATGAACATGATTATGCATTGTTTATAAGGTTCACCACTTACGATCAGATTATACTTTCTTTGTATGTTGATGATACGATTATTGCAAGTGATGATGTTAGTGGCATCAATGAGTTCAAATTGCAGTTAGTCAAACAGTTTGAAATGAAGGACTTGAGAACTATTCGCTATTTCTTGGAGATTGAAGTTACCTCCTCTTCGAGAGGCTACCTTCTTTTCTCAATTCAAGTACATTGTCAACATTCTTGAATATGCTCGTCTTTCTAATACTAGAGCAACAAATACTCCTCTTGAGTTGAACGTGAAATACGCTCCATTGAATGGTGTTCCTTTACCATATTCACTTTGTACCGTCATTTGGTTGGCACCTTGGTGTATCTTACGATTACCTGGCCTGATATTACTTATGTTACTTATATTACTCATGTTGTTAGTAAGTTTGTTATCTCGCCCACTACAATATATTGGGCAATTGTTTTTTGTATTCTTTGTTTTCTTTAAGGAACTAAATTTCATAACATTCTCTTTCCATCATTCCTCATTGGAGTTACATGTTTATTTTGATGTTAACTGGGCTGGTGACACCATAGATCTTAAGTCCACCACATGATTTTGTATCTTTCTTAGAGACTCTCTTATTTCTTGGAAGAGTAAGAAACAAGATATTGTATCTCGATCTTCTACAGAAGTTGAATATCGTGCCATGACATCCACTACTGCTGAAATAATTTGGTTGTGTTGACTTTTGTCTGATATGGATATCTCTCTTTTTGAGCCAAGTCCAATGCATTGCGATAATAAGAGTGTTATTCAAATTTCTCATAACTCAGTCTTTCATGAACGCACCAAGCACATTAAGGTTCATTGCCATCTTACTCATTATCATCTTCAGCACAAAACCATTACTCTACTGTTTGTTTCCTCTTCCTTATAGATTGTTAATTTGTTCATAAAGATGCATTCCCTTAAACATAGTTAGGGTATTTTAAACGTTTCTATTCTCTTGTATATATACTTATTGTAACTCTATTACTTTATCTTTTGTTCAATTTAGTTATCAAAACCTAGTGGTGTTCTTTTTCTTCTTCCTCTTTTCTTTTTCCTCCTTTTTATGTTTATATTTGTTTATCATTCTTAACAATTTATTCTTTCATATTCAAGAAAGAAAATGAATTGATGTTTGTGTGGTCATTGAAGTGGATTACACACAAGGAAAATGAATGATGATTTTTTTTTTTTAACTTGTTTAAGAATTAGATGATAAATCAAGAACTCATTATTAGAGTCTTTGAAATATACTGGTCTTGAACATCTTGCACCGCAATTCGCATTCTTTGCACTGTGAGACCAATCAAAGAGCTAAATATTCTCAAAATGTGTTTTTCGCACTATTAGGTTGCCCGTTGATACAACATAACGAGTATGTGATCTAGATTGTCTGAATGGTGGTATCCCACAGTAAGGCAGTACTTTCACACTACAAAATGATACATAATTGAAAAAATTTAAGTTTTAATGAATTCCAAACTTACTCTCTCTCAAAAATACCTTCTAAATTTGTTTTCTATTACATATGCACTCTATAAAATTTATAAAATTAATTTAATTTCTCAAAATCTCATTCATTAAATAAATAATGTGATATAAAATTTAGGAGTAATACAGCTTAGACATTGGCTTCTCATAGACGGCGTCAATAATCCGATCTAAATGTAAGGTAGCGGTTGAAGTGGTGACAAACAATGGTCGATTATGGCTTTCTTTTTAGAAGAGGATTGTACTTCCAAACACTCTAACACACAAGTAATAATTTGAGAAAGGAGTGAGATAAAGTATACTAGAAAATTATGTACCTTTCTTGTTGTTCTTTCTATTTATTTATAAAAAAGATTAGGTTAAATATTTGGAGAACCCTACGAGAGAATCTTCGTGAAATTCTTCCTTCTATCATCAATGTTGGATTCAGTCATTACCGTAATGAAGGAGAAAGTCAGTGGGAATATGGATTGAGTCTCGATTGTATAAACCTTTCTTTGTTGAGGTTTGTCGTGATGTGGCCTAGGCCCATTCCAGAACAATTAATAAAAAATGTTTTCCCATTTTATCGTCAACATGAAGTTATTTAATTAGAATTTATAGAAGTTTAGGCATTAGCAATCTTTGTGAAATGATTTTTAATCTTTATACTAATTTTGATTGTGTATGCTTGCACAAATTTTTATTAGCTCTATTAGAAGAATTATCTATGAAAACTCTTGTTGTGCTTCAACATGCAAGACTGTATGCCAAATTCTACCCCGTTTTCTATCAATTTTAAATGATCTTAAAGTACGAGTCCTACGAATGAAGTGGAGAATGTGAAAATATCTCGAGTATCATATAGATTAGTGTTGGGAAGCCCCTTATGTATGTCATGTTATGTGCAAGACCATACGTTTCACAAGCAATAGGAGTGGCTAATAGGTTTATGGTGGATCTTGAAAGAGAGTATTTGAATATTGACTAATTGTTCACATTTGGTGAAGGAGCAGTGACTAGGTTATCTAAGTTACAAACTGTTGTGACTATATGTACTAAATAGTCTTAATACATGGCAACAACGCATACAAAAAGCACAAGAATATTGTGTATTGTAATAACTATAGTGTCTTACACATTCCATGAATTCCAACTTTTCATTCAAGGTCAAAGAACATTGGTGAACCTATTCAATAATAAAACATTTTTTGTTGATTTTTGTATGGCTTTTGTACTAACATAATGGTTCTGGTTCATATCATTTAATACTACTACTTGCCAGCAATAAAAATAAAACAACATCAGAGGTTTCTCCTAGTGTTAAAATTATCTTATTTTAAAGATTGTAATCATTTTCTCGTTGTAAATAGATAGAGGTCTAGTAACTTTTTCTTCTTAGAGAAAATTCTTCTACTCTTGCTTGTGATTTTTTTCTTATTTCTTGCGGATTTTCCATGTATATACTGTATATTCAAGTTACTTTTTTTCATATTTTATTTTAGTTGTGCAGTATTATCATGTTTCGTGAAAATATGTTTTATTAGATCAAATCAAAAAGCTACAATCAATTTGAATAGTTTTTTTTTTAAAAATTTCATAATTTTTTATCGACGCAATTTAACCAAACACATTTTCCCCTTCTTCTTAAACCAATACTCAAATTATATAAATTTCATCCTTTTAAATAGTTTAAAAAATATATTCATAACATTATTTCAAATCAAACTCTAGTAGATATTATTTTAAAGTTTTGTATTTTTTTATTTTTTGTGTACAAGTTTTGTAATTTTCTATTAATATACATTTTTTTTTCTATAGAAGAAGACATTTGTAAATAGCATTGTACTTTCATTTTTGGGCTAAACAAGCTTGACCCGTGTACTATTTTTCTTCTTTATGTGGTTGGTATCCCCACTTACTTTTATTTCTTATTTATATTACAATTCTTTCTCTTTTTTTGAAAATATTTACATGACAATTCATTGAACCATGTGCATCCTGCTTTATACTATACATTAGCCAATCAAGTCTTTCTTTTTTCTTTTAATATACGTCACTGAATTGAATTTTTTTACTGAGTCTAGTTATCAATTATTATCAAAACCAGCCGAGTTGAGTTAATTAGCATAGGTATAGGTGGTTGCTCATTCATACATATTATTTATTTAAAACGAATTAAAAATATCATCGAATTGCAGATTCGTATAATATTATTAATCTCATTTTTATTTGATTGAAATTTTAGATTATCAGATTCCAAAATTTAAAAAAACACCCAAAAAATTTGGAGGTTGGAACTTGGAAAAGCATCGCCTTTAACTTAGTTTACATCGTTTCACACACTTAAATAGTCTAAAATAATCTTGGATTACCTACCATCTACATGTTACGCTTTTTAGTTTTTACTATTGCAATTGTGTACAAAAAGAGGATTAGCAATTTAATAATTTAAATTATTGAACAGTTAATAAAATCTTTTAGTTATTAATATTTTAACATAATATTTAAAATAAAAGATCTTCTATCATATTAATGAGCAATGTTGCAGGAAGCTGAATTACTACGAACAATGCATTATGAATAGCCTCGGTATTAATAGTGATGCAGTATAAGAAGTTCCTCCTTATCACTCCTATAAAAAGAAGAAAAAAAACTATGAATATTAAAAAATGTAGTTAAATGTAATTAATTTTCTAACTTTTATGTAAAATATAAGTTAAATTAATTAAGTTATTAATTTTCAATGTTAAATATTTAACTATTAATATTGAATATTTTGAATTAAATGAATAGTATTAGAAATAATAGTATTAAATTAGTAAAAAATAATTAAATTTTGTTTATAATTGTGACCAAAATTTAAAATATTTTTTTTGTTTATAATAGTAACTAGAGAGAATACATAGTATATGTAAATTTTCAGATTCACAATACTAATAAATTAATTTAAATTTTAGTAATAGTAGAAAAAATTATGTGGTTAGTATTTTAGATATGTTTTTATATTTCAAGACAAATTTTAATCAAATGAGTACTTATAATTAGAGACAAATACAAATATAGTCTATTAGAAATCAATAGGATTGTGAACTTTCAAATTCAAGAGATTGTTTTAAAATTTTATTAATTGTATTGATTAAATTGGCTATACTTTACAATGTTGTAAATTAAATTGGTGATTTGGCTATCTTTTATAATGATAACCGTCTAATTTTATTATATTGAATTTCACTATTAACTAATAATTATAATTTTATCATGTTATATTTAAAAAAATAAATATAATTCTTAAATTTATTATATATATATATATATATATAAAGGGCTGCAGAATAGGATAAGAGAAATCTGATTTCCCTTAAAAGATATAGATGAGACCTAAATTTTAATTCCAGTAAAAAAAAAACGGAAGATTTAGAGTTTTCTCCGATTAGGCGATGGGGTTAGGGAGGTAAAACTCACCCTTCATCTTCCCTATTGCCATTCATACCTACTTGTTCCACCAAGAAAGGAAGCTTGACACGAAATCTTGTGCATGACTTCTCTACATTATTGATCAATCCACGTCTTTTGTTTACTCCAAATGAAACGCGCTTATTCCAAATTGACCGTTGTTTGGTTGACTTGTACTCTATCACAGAAATAAATATATTAGTCTATAGTGGACAAATAAACCCAATTATCTGAATTTTCTACACATGCGAAGTTTTGAATATACAAAAAGCTGAAAATTTTCGCATAATAAAATGCAAGAAATGACTAATCAAAAGATTTTGGTTCCCACAGCTTTTCAACATCATGTGGATTACACTACAGTTTTACTCAACACAATACAGAAACTCTTCTGCTAACATGTAATAGTTATAGGAAAAAACTCATCCATGAAGACGTCACGACAAAACATGACATGTACAAGGTGTCTAAGCTTCATTCTCCTTCTCAACTTCCTCTTCACCTTAACAAGTGCAGAACAATCACCATTTTACATGTACAGTTTTTGCCAGAACTCAACACAGAAAACACCTAACCCTTCACACCAGTCCAATGTTAATAACTTCCTTTCATGGATAAACTCTGATTCTGCATCAGGAACAGTATCTAACCACACCACCATTAGCAGCAAAAACAATCGTGATGATGATGATGTTTATGGTTTCTATGATTGTCGGGGAGACGTCACAATAAGTTTCTGTCAATTCTGTCTCAACATTGCTGTTGGAGAAATTCCACAACGTTGTCCCAACGGTGTCTCATCCATGATATGGTTTGACGTATGCATCGTCGGTTACACTAACAAGAATTCCACAGGGGAAGTTTCTGTAGCCCCATCATGGAATGTTACCGGATCTAAAATCGTTAAGGACTCAACAGAACTTGCGAAAGCAGAGAATAACGTGAGGAGTTTGATAGATAGCGTGACTACAGAAGGCAATCTCAATTGGGCATTGGGCGTGTTCAGTTGGAGTAACACTGTGAAAAGGTATGGTTGGGTGCAGTGTAATAGAGTCCTCAGTAAGAATGGATGCAAACAGTGTTTGTATGCTATGATGGATTTAGTTCCTAAGTGCTGTGGAACAAAGGTAGGTTGGGCAGTTATGTCACCTAGTTGTGGGGTGAAGTATGATGATTATAGGTTCTACCAGGTTAATAACCAAACAGGATCTCTTTCTCCTATGCCAATTCCAGGTAGATTAATTGTTGGCTTGTTAATTTGTGTTAGATCTTGTTTTGGGGAATGAAGATTTTCTTATACTCCCACCGGATTTAGATATAAGTAAAAATATAGATGTATTTAGACAAAATACATACCTTTTTTCTTATATTTGAGTCTAGAGTGTAAACCTTATATCTGGATTGCAGAGATCTTAATGAAGATTTTTGAGGTCTCTGCTATCACAACTAACTTCCCCCTGGTTTAGTCATTCTTCTTGTCTCTTGAAACTTTCAAAAATATTCATTTTATGTTAAATTTCCAATACACATGCTAAACATAAACAAAAAATTCTGTTAAAATCACATTCTTTTCAAAACTTGGGACCGGTGTTTGATATCACTATCCAAAAGCTCCTGCAGGAACCACATAGGAAGGTCTAATATGTGAGCAACAAGCAAAACGTAAATGCAATATTTCAATAAACAATGAACTAGCAAAATATGATAATTTTTTAATAATAGTTCAATTGTAAGCCTTCACTTTGTATTTCTAATCCACATGGGACAAAATATAACTCTGCCTATATATTGAAAATAGAGATACAACATTTTCATCTATGATATTGTTGCAGGCAAGCAAGAAGGTGCAAGTAATACCAAAACCTTGATCATCACCTTAGTAAGTGTACTGGTAGCAGTGTCTATTCTAAGTTGTTGTATCTATTATTGCTGGAGAAAGAATGGGTTATGTAAAGGTAATTATGTTACATACATATTGAAAGTACTCCAAGTTCAATTCACAAAATTACCTATGAAAATAAGTCTATTCAAACTTACTAGCTTCCTTGCTACTAGGTGGCTTGCTGTTCAGGACTATAGCTTTTCCTGATCATGTTCAAAGAGAGGATCCATTGAATGGAGACCTTCCTACAATCCCTTTAACTGTAATTCAACAAAGCACCGATAACTTTTCAGAGTCATCTAAATTAGGAGAAGGTGGATACGGCCCTGTTTACAAGGTATGAATAAATTTGATCAAGAATCCAAGAAATGCATTTGTAGTATAGCTTTATAACTTTGACACATTCCTATTCTATCTTCATCATTTTATCAGGGTACTTTACCAGATGGCACAGAAGTTGCTGTCAAAAGGCTTGCAGAGTTGTCTGGTCAAGGTTCAGAGGAGTTCAAGAACGAAGTAATCTTCATAGCTAAATTGCAACACAGAAACCTTGTGAAACTCTTGGGTTGCTGCATTGACGGAAATGAAAAAATACTAGTATATGAGTACATGCCAAATTCAAGCCTTGACTTTCACCTTTTCAGTACGTTTTGACAAACCTTATTCACCCCATTTGCTTTATTGCTTTTATATATATACATGTTACTTGTGCCAAAATTTGTTTTTGTTTTATTATTAAAAATATCCATCAAGTATAGGGATTCAGTTGTATAGGATTACTAGTAGAGATTTAATTATATATGAGTACTAATAGGGATTTGGTTGTATAGTAATCTAGTATCAGAGCTCTTGATCTTTGAGAGTCTCGCTTCCGCATAAACCTGACGCCTTGTCTGACAAGAAATAGTAACAAGCCATGGACTTGGAAATGAAAGCACTGGACAAGAGCAGTACTTAAGATTTGGTCCCTCTACCAAATGCAAAGAAACCTGTAAGATGTAAGTGAGTATACATTGTAAGTACAAGGCTGATGGGTCTATTGAGAGGTACAAGGCAAGGTTGGTAGCTAAGAGATTTACTCAAATGTATGGAGTGGATTACTTGGAAACCTTTGCTCTGGTTGCAAAAATAAATATTGTCAGGGTGATATTATCTCTAGCAGCTAATTACAATTGAAATTTGCACCAATTTGATGTTCAAAATGTCTTCCTCCATGGAGATCTAGAAGAAGAGTTTTATATGGACTAACCCCCTAGATACAATGAGCATATTGCTGCCAACACCGATTGTAAGCTAAAAAAGGCTTTATATGGGCCTAAACAATCGCCACGAGCGTGGTTTGGGAGATTTACTAGAGTCATGGTAGGTCTAGGCTTCAAACAAAGCCAAGGAGATCATACCCTCTTTATCAAACACTCTGAATCAGGGGGAGTAACAATGTTATTATTATGTGTGAACGGCATTATAGTGACTGTTGATGATGAAAAGGAGCAACAACTGTTAGGACAACACCTAGCCAAAGAATTTGAGATTAAAACCTTGGGAAAATTGAAGTATCTTTTGGAAATTTAAGTGACTCGCTCTATGAAAGAAATTTTCGTATCCCAACAAAAATTAGACCATAGATCTTCTGCAAGTCAGATAGTCCACCAATTGATCCAAATTTAAGGTTGGGAAATGTAGAAGACATTACAAATTACAAGGAAATGTACCAAAGGTTAGTTGGAAGACTCATATATTTGTCACATACTAGACTTGATGTTGCCTTCGTTGTAAGCCTAGTTAGTTAATTCATGCACCAATCAAAGGAGATACACTTGCAAGCTGCACTCAGAATCGTGCAATACTAGAAAGGTACTCCAGGAAGAGGAATTTTGTTCAGACGAAATGGAAATGTGGGTCTTGAAGCATATACCGATGCTGACTATGCAAGGTCAATTGTAGATAGAAGGTCAACCACAGGATATTACACGTTCCCGTGTGGGAATCTTGTGGCTTGGAGAGTAAAAAACAAAGTGTGGTATCTAGATCGGTGCTGAAGCAGAATTTAGGGCAATGGCACACGGGATATGCAAGTTACTATGGTTGAAGATCATTGTGGAAGACCTAAAGATAAAGTGAGATGAACCAATGAAACTCTATTGTGATAATAAATCTGCCATTAGCATAGCACATAATCTAGTGCAGCAAGACAGAACCAAGCATATTGAAGTCAACATACATGTCATCAAATAAAAACTCGATAGTGGCCTAATTTGCACTCTATATGTCTCCTCCCAAAACAACCTTGCAGATCTTCTAACTAAAGGGTTAAACAGCGGCAACTTTGAAAGAATTGTACCCAAGCTGAGAATAAAGAACACTTATTCACCAGCTTGAGGGAGTGTCTCAAAATCTGTTTATGTTTTATTATTAAAAATATCCCTCAAGTATAGGGATTCGATTGTATAGGAGTACTAGTGGGAATTTAGTTATATATGAGTACTAATAGAGATTTTGTTGTATAGTAATCTAGTGTATATATATATATATGTGTGTGTGTTGTCAACATATTTCAATTCAATAAAATATATTTACACTAATTCTTGAGAACTTGATCCAATTTAGTTCTAATTAATAAAAGTTACTGTATGTACATCAGTAAAAGTAGAATGGGGTGAAAAATAATTTGGAGCTTCCGACTAGCTACAAATATTGAAACATCAAACATTATGAAGCTTTATCTTAACTGTCTCCATTGGTGTTGTAATCATCAATAACATGCATACAATGTTTTCTGCTTGGCAGATAAGGAAAAGCAAAGGCAACTAGATTGGAATTTACGACTATGCATTATCAATGGAATCGCAAAAGGATTGTTGTACCTTCATGAGGACTCTCGACTTAGAGTAATCCATAGAGATCTGAAAGCCAGCAATGTTCTTCTGGATGATGAAATGAATCCAAAAATATCAGATTTTGGATTGGCTAGGACATTTGAAAAAGACCAATATCAAACAAAAACAAAAAGAGTTATTGGCACCTAGTAAGCATTACTTGAACCATTTTTTAAAACAAATATTAGAAAATTTCATATAATTCACAACTAACAGTTTTCTTATAATTTTATACAGTGGATACATGGCTCCAGAATATGCCATGGCTGGGATATTTTCAGTGAAATCTGATGTTTTCAGCTTTGGAGTTCTTTTATTAGAAATCATTTATGGAAAAAGAAATGGCGGATTCTTTCTTTCAGAACATATGCAAAGTCTTCTATTATATGTGAGGTTTCCTAATCACATCTCATCAACAAATTGATATTAGATGGAGAAGAAATGTGTAATGACCAAAGTATTCCAAGAAAAAAGCAGTTTTATACATTTATGAAATCTCTAATATTTCCTTTACATGAGATCCTCTCTAATACAAAATATTGATAATGTATAAACAAATATTGCTTCCTTGTTCTTAATATTAACCGTTTTTGTTCAGAAAAATATATGGTGACAAGTCTAAAATTTCAGATCACTTGGTCATAGCCTCATTGGGGCACTAATAGCATATTATGAGCCGACTATCCTAAAAGCTATGATGATAGTGTGATCCTAATAGATTTTTACATTTTCTAAAATGTTTCAACTCAAGTGCCTAATATCCATATTTGTATGCAGACATGGAGACTCTGGTGTGAAGGAAAAAGTTTAGAACTAATCGATCCATTCCACAAAAAAACATACATTGAAAGTGAAGTCACGAAGTGTATACACATTGGTTTATTGTGCGTACAAGAAGATGCCACAGATCGACCAACCATGTCCACCGTAGTTCACATGCTAGGGAGTGACACAATGGTCCTTCCAGAACCCAAGCAACCAGCATTTTCAGTTGGGAGAAGAATGTCCAAGATTGAAGATCCAACATCAAAAAGTAATAAGGATAATTCTGTTGATGAAGTAACCCTAACTATTGTTGCAGCTAGATAGTTGATATTATGGTTCAGTTTGTGAGAGATTTGAAAATGATTAAGTTCATTTAGAGAAATATTTGAAGTAAGAAACGAAGCTAACCAATTTTAAAGTTGTTGAGAAGCTACCCTAAATTTCCTTGAAGGCTGATGAACCACTTGTTCATTACTCAGTTGAGTTGCAAATAGAAGTCTAACCAGTTGCAAATATCCGATCAGATCATGACTAAAAACCACTACCATAAAACCGGCAATCCAACCAGTGAAAACTGGCAGTTAGAGTGATTCAACCGTGTTTTTGTTTGTTCATACCACAGCCTCCTATTTTATAACCAAAGCCCATGATTATTTACCTATAAGTTATCAATGTGAGACCTATGACTGTCCTTTTATAATTTACTCAATCTAGTGAAGTTACTGTTATTCTTCATATGACTTTATCAAACTGTTTTGTTCAGAAATCTCATAATGGAATATAAGTTCAAAACATCAGCAGTATAAAATAGATTAAATGCATGTGATTAGTTAGTTTATTTGTAAATTGCAAGATTAGCATGTATGTTTCGAAGAGGGATTTCTTTATACTTCTACTACAAAGACTACTAGCACATGCATCCATGTATGAGTTCAAGGCATTGGTTTTGTGCTCACAGTATTTTCAGTTTTGAGGCAATAGACACAGAACCAGGCTGAGAAACAGTTGAAAGAGCTAGGAGACAAAGTTCCTCGCCAGGTGCTAAGTTTCATGTGGTTTTTGTAAATGGAGAGCCGTCATGTGTTCTTTCAAAAATAAAATGATAAAGTGGATTCAATTTTTAATTGTTCAAAGTAAATATTTTACTTTTTTATTATTATTATTATTATTATTATTATTATTATTATTATTATTGTTTCATATACTATATTAATATATTTATTTATTATTATCAGTCCGACTCATTCTATCACGGTTAGACCTTTAAACCTTTAATTGGTACCTATACCGGTTCAATCTCCAATCTGATATTGATTACCTTAATTTTAAATTTTAATTTTAATAGGTGTCAAAGTATTTGAGAATAGAACTAGTACCCTATACACAAATATAATTAATCCGATACTATAAATCAATACCACATTGCAGTTGCAACTTGCAAGTATCCAATGATTAAAATGTTTTTTCTGAAAAAGATGAAGTAATAAATAAAAGATTAATTGCCAAAAGGTAGAAGAATAAAAACAGGGTAAAAACAAACCAAAACAGACAACATCAAACAAAAACGTCAAAAAAATCAGGTTGTCCAAAAGCTTAATGAAAACTCACAACAAAGCAGCAAACACAGCACCTTGTTCAACCACGACATCTATCACAGAAGGCAATAAAACATGCTTTTCTTTATGCAGTATCCCAAAAACACATGACCAGAAAACAAGTCACAATATCCATACATGCAAACGTCACATGTTCAAGCGTCATAAAAAAACAGTACAAAGCTAAAACCAAACAGAAACATGAGAAGTAGGATTTGATTTCTTTGAAGTCAAATTATGGTGTATCATAAAACATAAAGGGAAGAGTTATTAATCTCGATTAAAGATTTAAAAAATCATACATTATTAATATATGATACATATTCACATACTTTTTAATAATCTTTAAAAAGGTTTATTTAAAATTGATGCATATCCAACAACAATAATAATAAAATCAAAACGAAAAAGATCAATATCTTCAAAACCAAGTTAATTCAAACATTCAGTGAGGTCAATGTTTGTGGCGAAGGAGAATTGGGCGGCACTGTTTCCATGCACCTAAATATTGATGACAGAAAGTAAAACCCAATAGAGTAACTAAAGATAAATAATTTGTAGCAGAAGTACAAAGGTGATAAAAGTCATAATTTGCGTAATTAGCAATAAAATTCTGAGTGACCAAATCCAATGCATACCAAAATCCAGAAGCCATATTGGTCAACTAGTCCTGAATCCTAATTTTTTCTTATTAAAAAACATGTCAAGCTACAGCCTGCAATGGCATTCTTATTACCAATAAATAAACCCCAAACCCATACAATGTCATTTTCCCTCTTGCTTCCTTCTTTGTCTTCTTCACCAAACTTCTCCGTTTGGTTTTGGTTTTTTTTTTTTTCATCTTCTATTTTAATGCCCAAACCAAAAAATATTTACAAGTAGAGAGTTGAGGTGTCACATCAGATCCACATATGATATAAATCTGACTTTGACTAATAGTTTGGACAGAAAACACTAACTTGCATTAACATACTTAACCTAAGGACTAAACTTAACCAAAATGGTATTTAAGCCTGATTAATTATATGAACTAATTGACTAGGCGTTACAAATTTGGAAATTAAATTGGTGATTTGACAGCTAATCTATTTACTATGTGGCAAGTAGAGGAAGGATGACAAAAATCTCTGCATGACTTTTCTAGAGAAGTGATCAACCCACGTGTTTTGCTTATTTCAAATAATACACCCTAATTCAAAATTGACCGTTCTTTGATTAACTTGCAGTATTTCATAGCAATAATTTATCAATCTGTAGTTGACAAATAATACCTAATATATGTATTTTATACTTATGCGAGGGTTTGAATATACAAAGAAGCTGATTTTTTTCACATAATAAAATACAAGAAATGACTAATCAAAAGTTTGGTCCCCATGGCTTTTCACAATACAGAAACCGTGCTGCTAACATATCCCCTAAGAACATGGAAATGATTAAAGGAAAAAGCTCACAATCATGAAACTTCACAACACAAAATGACATACATGAAATTTCTTAGCTTCATTCTCCTCCTCTACCTCTTTACCCCTACAAGTGCACAACAATCCCCATTGTACCAGTTCAGTTTTTGCCAGAACTCGACAAATAAAACACCCAACACTTCATACAAATCAAACATTAACAACCTTATTTTATGGATAAACTCGAATTCTGCCACAGGAACAGTATATAACCGCACCACCATAGGCAGCAACAACAACCATGATGATGATGTTTACGGGTTCTACGAATGTCGGGGTGACATCAAAGGAAATTTTTGTCAATTCTGTATCAACATTGCTGTCAAAGAAATAGCTCAACGTTGTCCCAACAGTGTCTCGGCTATGATATGGTATGACATATGCGTCGTCGGTTACACTAACAATAAATTCCCAGGAAAAGTTTCTTTAACCCCATCATGGAATTCTACCGGATCTAAAACCATTAAGGACTCAACAGAACTTGGGAAAGCAGAGAATAACATGAGGAGTTTGATAGGAAAAGTGACTACAAAAGCCAATCCCAATTGGGCAATGGGTGAGTTCAATTGGAGTGACACTGAAAAAAGGTACGGTTGGGTGCAGTGTAATGGAGACCTTAGTAAGAATGGGTGCAGACAGTGTTTGGAGGCTATGTTGGATAAAGTTCCTCAGTGTTGTGGAACAAAGGTAGTATGGGCAGTTGTGGCTCCTAGTTGTGGGCTGGATATAAGAGATTATAAGTTCTACCAGGTTACTGACCAAACAGGTTCTTCTTCTCCGTTGCCAAATCCTGGTAACATTAATTAATTGTTGGTTTGTTAATTTGGATTCCTTTCAAGGTTTTGAATTGCAGAATGATATTGTGATCGCAGAGACCTCAAAAGTCTGTATGTTGTGACCAAAGTTGTCACAAAAAAAATAAAGAAAAAACTTTTCTTATTTAATTTTTGCAATGAAGACTTGTTTTATAAACATTATTTCTTGATTGTAGCAGTCTCAATGAGGATTTTTGAGGTCTCTGCAATCAGGATAAACTTCGAATACACATACAGAATGTAAACAAAAAATTCTGTCATAATCACATTCTTTTCAAAACATGAGGTCATAATCTTTTCATATCATTATTATTCAAGAGGTAAAATACACAATTTCCACGAACAATGAACTTGCAAAATAAGTTAATTAATTTTTGAATAATTGTTCAATTGTTAGCCTTCACTCTCTTTTTCGAATCTGCACTGGAAAAATTAGAAAGCTGCCTATATAAATTGAGAAAAGAAATGCATCATGTTAATCCATGACACAGTTGCAGCCAAACAGGAAAGTGCACATGACAAAAAAACCGTGATCATCAGCTTAGTAAGTGTAATGGTGGCAGTAGCACTACTAAGTTCTTGTGTCTACTACTTCTGGAGAAGGAGTTGGTTATGTAAAGGTAATTATAACAAGTTAAATACATGTTGAAAGTTCTCTAAGTTTAATTCAAAAAAATATATATGACAATCAGTCTCTATTCAAACTTACTAGCTTCCTTGGTAGGTGGATTTCTGTTAAGGACCACTTCTATAGCTTTTCATGATCATGTTCAAAGAGAGGATCAATTCAGTGGAGACCTTCCTATAATCCCTTTAACTATAATTGAAAAGATCACCGATAACTTTTCGAAGTCAACTAAATTAGGAGAAGGTGGATTTGGCCCAGTATATAAGGTATGAATAAATTTGATTTAGAATCCATGCAATGCATTTATAGTTTTGTTTTGTAAATTTGACATACTCCTATTCAATTTCAATTGATCATATTCTTTTTATCAGGGTATTTTACCAGATGGCACCGAAGTTGCTGTCAAAAGGCTTGCCGAGATGTCTGGTCAAGGTTCAGAGGAATTCAAAAATGAAGTAATCTTAATAGCTAAACTGCAACACAGAAACCTAGTGAAAATCTTGGGTTGCTGCATTGATGGAAATGAAAAAATACTAGTATATGAGTACATGCCAAATTCAAGCCTTGACTTTCACCTTTTCAGTACGTTTTGACAAACCTTACTCATCACATTTTCTTTAATGATTATTTTTTTTACTTGCTCCAATTTAGTTCTAATGAATAATATATGTACATCTAAATCAGTAGGTAGAACAAGGTGAAAAAGAATTTTGGTGTTTGGGACTAACTACAAATATTGAAACATCAAACATTATAAAAAATAATTGTAACTGGGCACATTATAAAAGCAACTATGAAGAAAAAAGTGAATGAGATAGTTTTCATTGGTGTTTAATCATCAATATCATGAATGCAATGTTCCTTTGCTTGGCAGATAAGGAAAAGCATAAGAAACTGGATTGGAAATTACGACTAAGCATTATCAATGGAATTGCAAGAGGACTGCTATACCTTCATGAGGATTCTCGACTTACAATAATCCATAGAGATCTGAAAGCCAGCAATGTTCTTCTGGATGATGAAATGAATCCAAGAATATCAGATTTTGGATTGGCAAGGACATTTGAAAAAGGTCAATGTCAAACAAAAACAAAAAGAGTTATTGGCACCTAGTAAGCATTATTTGAACCTTATTTATAAACAAATATTAGAAAATTTCACATGAATCACAACTGACAGTGTTCTAATAATTTTATACAGTGGATACATGGCTCCAGAATATGCTATGGCTGGATTATTTTCATTGAAATCTGATGTTTTCAGCTTTGGAGTTCTAATATTAGAAATCATTTATGGAAAACGAAATGGTGAATTCATTCTTTCAGAACATATGCAAAGTCTTCTTTTATATGTGAGTTTTCCTGATGACATCTCGCGAACCAATTGATATTAGATGGAGAAAGAAATGTGTAATGACCTAAGTATTCCAAGACAAAAATAGTTTTATAAATTTATTAAATCTCTAATATTGCCTTTAAATGAGTTCCTCTTGGAAACAAAATACTGATAATGATGTATAAACAAACTCTGCTATAATCCACCATATAAACGCATCATTGCGGCCTATGGCCGTTGTCAAAAAATCTACCACACCATGGCTCCCATTTAACAACTGTGACTATTATGAGCCAACTATCCAAAAAGCTATGATGATAGTACCGGATTCATACATTTCCTAACAAAATGTTTCAAGCCAAGTGTCTAAATATCCATATTTGTATGCAGACTTGGGGACTCTGGTGTGAAGGAAGAAGTTTAGAATTAATTGATCCGTTCCACAAAAAAACATACACTGAAAGTGAAGTCACGAAGTGTATACACATTGGTTTATTGTGCATTCAAGAAGATGCAGCAGATCGCCCAACCATGTCTACCGTTGTTCGCATGCTAGGCAGTGACACAATGGCCCTTCCAAAACCCAAGCAACCAGCATTTTCAGTTGGGAGAATGTCCAAGAATGAAGATCCAACTTCAAAATGTTATAAGGATATTTCTGTTGATGAAGAAACCCTAACTATTGTTTCACCGAGGTAGTTGATATTATGGTCTGGATTGTGCCAGATTAGAAAATGTTTTTTTTTAGATTTGTTTGGATGGAGGGGGGGACTTATATTTCATTTTTCAATTAAAGAAGCTATAAAATGTTTCCAAAAATGAATTAAGTGTAATTGAAATGGTGTATGATCATTTATCATGCTATTCTTTCAAATTTTTTAAAAGCTCAAATATATACTACAAAATATAGTCTTTGCCCTCCAAAGTCCTCCCCTCTAAAACCCAACTCTACAAACATCTTTAAAGAAAGATTTGAAGTAAAAGATGAAGACAAACCATTTTAAAGTTGTTGAGAAGCTACCCTAAATTTACTTGAAGGCCGATGAACCACTTGTTTATTACTTGGTTGAGTTGGAAACATAAGTTTGATTAATTATTAGTTTATCAATGTATTATGCTTTAACATAGATGTCATTTTTAAATATGGTTATAAAAACTGTTTTAATACATGTCAAAGTCTTTGAGATTAGTTATTGGTAAGATTGTTTATAAATAGGAGTTCTCCTAATAAGACTCAGACTTCAACTCTCATTTATCTCTTTCAAACATAACATATTTGTATATAGACTACTAACAGACTTGAGGTTACGAATTATGGTTATACAATAACACCACATTTTAATTTTGATTTCTATAATTACATTTAATTCATGTTTGTATTCTTTAGATATTCTTTCATTCGTATTTTATTTAAAGTTAAGTAGAATCAGAAGTGAGTAAAATCCTATCCAAGGAACATATCTGTACAGATGGGACTTTTTTTGTTATCGACATACAGGTACTGTCACCTATATATATTTTCCTTTTATTACATATATATGATCATATGATGATAAATGTATCAATTTAATATGTTTCAGAACTCCAATAAAATAGTATTAAACTAAAATATTTCATCAAAAAGAATGTATTACAACAATATATTCTTTTACTTTTCAATGGCATTTTTCTTATAACTTTTCAAAGTATAAAATTTACGTGATACAATATTTTTTAATACAGATCGGGTTATGCAGGGTAACTAGGGACCACTCGTTCGACTAATAACTCACTACCTCAACTGAGTCGATTACCGGCCCGAGTTTAATAACACTGCATGTAAACCATAAAGGCAGTGATTCAATTCACGTCATGTTTGTCTTTTAAAATACTTATGTTTAAGGATACTTTTCGACAAATAATTCTTGGTACGTATCTTTTATAATGTACTCCAAACAAATCATTCTAACCCCATAATCTATGTGAAATCTATCAATATCAACACATCCTCCAATCTCCAAAGTCCTCCCAAGCAAAAAGTAAACAAAAATAATAAACCAATGCAGTTTTAATTTCGATTGCTGTTAGTACATTTAAACCATTTTGATTTCAGTCAAAATATACTCCAAACATTTACACCATTACGTGGAACTACATTTTGATTGCTATGACATGTCAATCTACAACGCCATTCTCTTACCAAATGAAAAACAATAAAGGAAAGGCAGAAAGATTAATATTGAAAAGAAAAATTTGAGTACCTGTGAAGAAACTGGTGGATCTTGGAGTGCTTAGAGGTTATGAATTATGATCCTGAGTTGAATCCTGAAAGCATGTAAGCAAGCATATAAGCCCCAAATACACATACCCTAATTGTTAAACACACATAAAATTGAAAAAACAACAACAATAATAAAGTTTGTGTTAATGCGCACAAGTAAAATTTAAAGCAAATTCAATTTTGTTTTTCATGAGTTCCTGAAATTACACAATGTAGTAGTTTCTGCATCCCGGGATGATATTGGAAGAAACATTTTAACAAACATTTTCAAAGCAAACTAAGCAACATATATTATATAACAATTTCACATTTCAACAGAAATGTTCAGTATAACAAGAAGATTTAATTAGAGCAATATGAATTCATAATCAACATCACAATTAAAAGATAATTTGAAGACATTTTCATTTCCCTATACTTGCAACAATAGAAAAAGTTACCAGCACTCCTCTCAAGTCATAGTGACCATGTCGAGAAATATGGATGTTAGAATTCTTTTTTTCCTTGGTACAAGGTTGTTAGATAGAATGAGAAAATAAGTTATGTACTTTCTCCATAAATTTATTAGTGTCTCAAAGGTATTTATTATTAAATTAAAAAAATGTAAGAAAAATCATTTTGAAATTTAAAAAAAAATTAAAATGTTTAACAAGTGTCTCAAAAGACACTTAATCACTTTCACTTATGTAAAATTAGTGATATGACATGATACAATAGTAGTTTTCGTTGAATGACTTTGTAAAATTATTTTACATTGTTTATTTTGTTATTGTATGTTCATTTAATTCTTAATACTAAAGTGAAGTGACTAATTACAAGTAATGCGGATTTAACTGTGATATTTTAAATAAAAAAATGTTTCTACATTTAGAGTAAATTTCCATTATCAGGAAAACTCTTAAAAAAATGTAAGTTATGCAAATGAAAATTTTCTCTTAGATAACATTTTGAATAGTTTTTTTTCTAAGTAGTAAATATTATGTAAATAAAATTAAGTGCATGCATAAAAGAATGAGTTAGAAATAAAGGAAGAGTGTACCAGAATATATATCTATATCTATTATATATATTTAAAATAGACTTGGTTGCCATCTCATCATATTTACTTTAGGTATGTAAATATTTTTCAAATCAGCCAAAAAACTAAAGATGATGTGTATGTCTTGAGAGTTTACTCTACTCAATTTCTAAATTTTTAATTTTATTTTGTCTTTCTTTCGCAATTTTATTTTCTCCATTTTAATTTTTTTAATTATATCTTCTGCTTCTCTTCTTCCTTCGACAATTTCTTTAATCCCTTTAATCCCTGCTTATGCTTCTCCTCTTCCTTTGACAATTTTTTTAATCTCTTTAATCCTTAATTTTGTTTTGTCTTCCTTCCACAGTTTTTTTTTATATTCTAATTTTTTTTAATCATCTTTGGCTTTTGCTTCCAATCCTCCTCCTCCTCTCTTCCCGGACCAACCCAGATCTGCCCTCGAAAGTCTCTCTGCATATTGGGTGCAGAGCATGCAAAGTCGGCGCATGAATCTTAGAAACATTGCCTCGGGTCTCTAAAAAACTATACAAATGAAAATCCTGATTCCTAACTCTTTTGAATAATCTCAATTGATGGATATGGTTAGGACTGTAGAACTGCGGTATGATTATGTCATTTGTTTTTTAAAAAAACCCTCTAATTATTGTTGATTTCATTGTTGAGTTATATTTATATTATATATGTTATATATGATATGGTTGATCTTTTAGAAACCTGCCAACTATTCATTCACTCATAAATATTGATTTCCTTAATTTGTTGTTTCAATTAAAACAGAAATTTGATGGAAAAAGGTCGTGAAAGATATTTGGAACGGTAGAACTACGGTCTGTTTATGCTTTGTCATCCTCGATTGTCTCGCTGATTCATAATTTGAAATTATCTTTTTTGACGTCTCTCCGTGGTAACTATTCAAAATTGTGAAATCTTACTTAGATTATTATTAAATTGTATACATAAAATAAACCTTCAAATCTATTTTGTTGTCATCTTATTATGCATTTTTTTATAAAATTTTTTCTAACATTATTATGCATTTCTTATTACTTTTAATGTATGTCAATCAATTATATGAGTAATATTTATGTTATCAATTCTCATTTAACCTTCATACACAATTACGTCCTTATGCGGTAACTATTCGAAATCGTAAAATCTGACCGATTATTATCAAATTGTATATATTTTTTTATAAATTATTTTATAATATTATTAGTCATTTATCTAGATTATTATCAAATTGTATACAGAAAACAAACCTCCAAATATATTTTCTTGTCATCTTATTATGAATTTTTTTTTATAATATTATTATGCATTTCTTATTAATTTTAATTAATGTCAATCAATTATATGAGTAATATTTTACGTAACCGATCTTCATTTCACCTTCATACACAATTATGTCAATTCGCGGTAATTTTTTGAAATCCTTAAATCTGACCGATTATTATCAAATAATACGCATTTTTTTATAAATTATTTTATCATATTATTAGTTATTTTTCATTACTTTCAATTTATGTCAATCAATTATATGAGTAATATTTTACGTTATCAATCTTCATTTCACGTTCATACACAATTATTCAACGATTTCATACCTTAAAAATTCAATTACTAATTTAATTCTTATTTTATTTTTCTATAATATTTTTATAATGCACTTTTTTATTATAAGTAATATTTTACTTATCATTACACTTAGTATCAATCTTGCTTTCATACACAATTATTTCACTTAGGTCAGTAATGATTTCATACATTAAAAATTCAATGAAAAAAAACCCACCTAATTACTCATAAATATCTTCATAAATGTATACTCTTTATCTAATTCTTTGTATTATCTCAATATGGTAACGATAATAAATTGATTAAATTAGAATCAGATATCTCTTCAAAGAAAGTGACAATGTCCTTCCCGTTCTTTCAAAGTAACTATTCGAAATCGTGAAATCTTGTCTACATTATTATCAAATGCATTTTTTAGAAATTTTTTTAAAACATTATAATGCATTTATAATTACTTTTAATTTATGTCAATCAATTATATGAGTGACATTATAATGCATTTGTAATGTTTTACGTTATCAATCTATTTCATTTCAATTTATGTCAATCAATTACTTTTAATTTATTTCTCAATACATTTAAATAAATCGAAACTAAATTAATGCATATATTATGAAAATCAATATACCTTCAAGGACATGGATTTATATTCATATATACTTCTATACCTCAAAATTTCAATGTCTACCATCCATATGAGTAAGCTATAAATACTTTATTCATAATAACATCTTTTAAAAAAACCAAACTCATAATAACATCTTTTAAGAAACCAAGCAAGTCATAACATTTCATACTCGTATAATTTCACAAATAATTTTTTTATTTTTAATAAAAAAATCAAATGAATTTTGAGAATAAATAAATTAAATAATTATATAATACTATTAATATTATCATTTTATAAAATAAAAATATATATTCTATTTGATAGAAAATACACA
>JBBPBS010001102.1:11545548-11600603 GCA_037974835.1 Cicer judaicum | reverse complement strand
ATGAAGATGGACTTTCTTAGATTAGATTTTGATTTTTACTTAGTTAAACGTGATTAATAGACATTCTATTTATCATAAACTCCTCCTCAATTTTTTCAATCTTTCAATTGAGTTTTTAAAATAGAAAAACAGAAAATTAAATATGATTTGGTTGAACCAACAAATGTTCCATTAATTCAAAAAGTGAGTCATAAAATGATTTTCATTATCTCGCCAAGAGGTGTGAAAAAAATATAATTGATGTATTTAATTATTCTTATTTTTATGTGGACGAAATTTAAAAAACACAAATTTTAACCAATTCTATGGTGACATATATATGTCTAAGTATAAATTGTACTCTACAACGGCTAATTTAGCAATTCATCTAAAAAAATTGAAGAGAAAAAAAATTATAATTACTATATTATAATTGTTTGTATTTTTATGTCAAAGATTTTTTTACAAAAAACTAGTTTTGACTAATTTATTACGACAAATATTTATCCCTATTATAATTGTTGTCAACTTTATAGAAAGAATGAAATTTTCTAGGCACCATGCAATAGAAGAAGTTAGAGTGAAAGCGTTTTGGGAGAAAACGTATAACAATGAAATAGTCTGATTTTCGGAGTTGATATAAGTGACATACCGAACCAATTGCGATCAAACAGAGTATCTGTGTCATGAAACTTAAGAAGAGTTACATCCAATCATGCTACACTTTGTAGTTCCTGTGTTGTTCTTTGAGCTTAAATAGTATTTCTAGTTATTCAATGTCAACTACTTGCCCAAATATTTTGATTTAATCCACATTAAACAAGAAAATACATTTTCCTCCTGTTCCAAGTTCAAAAAATAACATTAAATTTAAGGTGATCAGATTCAAATTTAAAGACAACCACTAATCAACTTGATTAAATAAATGTTAAATATGTCATAAACACCATAAACCTTACTTGCAAAAGCAATGTTCCTTAACTAATGAAGGTTTAGTTCATAATGATCTTAGAAATGGAACGATGATAAAGTCCTTACAAAATTAGTGTTACAACAAGAATCAAATGAGAGAGTAGAAATACAAATTACAATAGTAGCTATCACATGGTTGAAGGTGAAAACACGAGAATAGGGGGTTTAACTTTGTTTGACAAAGTTGATAATTTTTTCATTATTTGATTAAACTGGTTCAGACTTGATTATTTACTTGGAGTAGAAGCAATAACAAAACTAAGGAGTACAGGAACAAAGTGACACAAGTAGTTTATCCTTGTTCACTAGCTTGACTACAGCTAGTCCATTCACCCAAAAGAATTTAATCTAGTAATTCAACACCTTGAATTACATAGCACCTAACCTTTCAAACCAGTATTCTAAAATAGTTTGACAACCCCCGACTTTTGAGGTACACAAACACCTTGACTCTACCAGTCAAGTCTTCTCCACACAATTTGACAACCCTAGATTGTTGAAGTAACTAAGCTATTATTGGGTTGGATCAAAAGATTGGAACTTTAAGTGTTTGTTTCTAACAAAGTTGATGATGATGATAATAATAATAATAATAATAATAATAATAATAATAATAATAATAATAATAATAATAATAATAATAACAACAACTCTCACACTCTAAGAAAAAACACTTAGAAAATATTTCTCATTCTAACAAGTGTTTCTCTCTTTGAACTCTAAGATGAATTTCGAATTTGAACTTGAGCTCTTCTACTATTTTCTGATTTTTCGACGACCATCTTCTTCAGCCTTGAGTATCTACTTATAAATAAAATTAGGATCGATTTAGTCCTTGTTTAGTTTTGAATTGTATGTTCATTCACAGGTTGGTCAACAATGATCTTATTAAAAAATAATTCATTATGTTTGTATTTTGTTCAGATTGAATTTGTAAATTCTTTAAATTGATTGTGTTTGTGTTTTGTTCATATTGAGTTTATAAATTATTCAGATTGATACTGTTCATATTTTGTTTTAGATAAATCTTGATAAAATCTTTTTCAAATCTTAACCATATCTTTTTTTCAACTTGGTCAAACATTTTTTTCAATTAAAAATTTGAATCAAATCTTATTTTAGATTTTCTTCAATTATAAATTTAAATCAAATCTTATCTTAGATTTTCTTCAATTATAAATCAAAATCAAATCTTATTTTAGATTTTCTTCAAAAACATGAATCTTCTTTCATACTTTGTGAAGTCAAATATATTGTTATCATAAAATACTTTTATTATTATTATTATTATTATTATTACTATTATTATTATTATTATTATCAAAACTCTAAGTATAAAATCAATTTGGTTTCAACAAGTTTTCGCTGCATCAATCAGTTCTAGATATTCTTCTTCAAATTCAAGCTCTAAAACAAGTTCCAATGGCTTCCAAATGGGGTGGAAATGAATGATGATTATGATGGTGTTTGCTAGGTCTGCTTAGAGACTCTAAAAATTAGGTTTTCCTTCACCCTCTATTAGTGGAGCTAGAATGTTCATTTGGCTTGTCCTTAATTGGTGAGGTGTCCCTTGTGCGCATATGATATGGTTACCAAGTACTGAGCCCATAACATGTTGTCTCACAAGGATGTTGCAGCATTGTTGTAGTTTTATACCTAGATTTGGTCAATCAATTATATTATGCACAAAATCAACATCAAACAACATAATTCCAACATATCTTAACCTAATCTATAAAAATAACATTGAATCAATATTTTATTAAAATATATTTAAAACTACTAATTTAATTAAAATATCTCCTCAAAGATTTACATATTAAAGTATAAAAATATCTGAATAACTTATATATTTAAGAGTTATCATTCATCTAAATTTGAATCATTGCTCCTAATTGAGTGATGATAAACAAAAATAACAAAATAGGAAAACAATTATTAAAGGAAGGCTACCAAACTTTTGGACAATACCCCTCAATTTTTGAAAAACAAAAATATAAAATCTTTGCACCTTACATGTTATTCAAGGTCATTCCCATAGTTTTATGTGTGTAATTCTACTTTATGATTCAAAACAACTAATACTTTAAGACTTCACTCAAATCTCACAATTAATATATCTCTTTTAAAAATATTACCTCTAGCACAAAATATAGAAGTTTTATTTTTCTATTGGACATTTTAGATTTTTCGTTTCTTTACTAAATAATTTAGTCACTTTTTTCATCATTCTTTCTTTTTTGCTTTTACTGATTCACCTTTTGATGTGAGTGATGGGGAAGATCATCCAATTACTACATAGTGAAACATTTTTTAAGACTCTACCTTTTGACATGAGTAATATGTGAAAACTATCTTAGTGACGTAACTCTTTTATTTTTTTACTTTTATTTATATATATGACTAAATTGCCACTCTTTTTCAATACCACGTGTTATTTACATTTGCTATATCTTATGCTAAAGGCTCAATTTAGATTTATCCTTATAGCGATAATTAATAAATACAATATTGAGTTCGAGAAGATTGTGTTCTTACATAAAGCAATCAGAGTCTAATACCTTAAATTTATTGTTATTATAAATTAGTAATATTTTTTTATACGTGTGTTTATTGTGGTATGATAATTTTTTTTATGTGATTGTCTTTCTTTGTTTGTCTTAGTAGTTATTTAAATTAAAATAATTAATAATTGATATTACATCTATTTATTTTATTTAAAAAAAATTAATATATATCAGTATTGCTATTATCTTAAGCCTTATATTTTAGTATTTTTGTTATCTAGATCTTTATTATTTAAATTTATTTTTATGTAAGTATATAAATATAAAATAAGTATATTAATTATTTATTAAATATAATAATGATGATGCGGTTCATAAATTTAAGGCTCCATATAATAGTCTACTAATTTATATTAAGAGCCTAAGTAGTAAATTAAATTCACCATAAACGAAATTAATGGATTTAAATTAATTCTGAATTCATGATATATATAGCACTCTAAATATTTAATTAATAGATAATAGTAAATTATACTAAATTATATTATATGTGTATTCTATGTGGTGTGATAATTTTCTATGTATTTTTTTAATCTTGATAATTTATTTGAATTATTAATATTAAAGAAATTATTTACTTAATTTTAGGCAAACTAAACAAAATAAAAGAATATTAATAATAAAAAAATTGAAATCACACATTAAACTATGTTACTAACACATTATCCTTCTAAGAGTAATAGGAAAGACGCTAGACAATAAATATATATATATATATATATATATATATATATATATATATATATATATATATATATATGAGTTATTAGGTTAGGTTTTGTTCTGAATACTAGTAGCTGCCTCCACCAACCAAAGTCTCGTCCCTATTACATATGAAATATTAATTTTGATTTATGAGATTGTAATAAACTGTAGAGGTTGTTATAGGAATGTCATCGCTCATATTAGCGTTCATAATACGATTTTAATTTTCTATTTTCTCTTATTCTTTCATCAATGTAAATCCACAAATTTTTGGGTGTAAAACACATAATAACTTAAATTATTATTCTACTATATGTATAAATATCCAAATTTAAAAGATTTTGGTCTAGATGAACACTAATCACATGTCGTTTCTTTTGATCATGGATAGTATATGTGCAGTCATAATTACTTGATCAAATTATATCAGTACAAGGCATATATTTTTTTTTTATTTCAATTTTTAATAACGTGAAATTTGTAACAATTAAAATTATATGTCTGATAAATAAGCAATTAATGTTGAATAAAACGACATATATTATTCCTCACAATGTTTAGTATGTTCCCTCTCCTCAAGATAAACAGTAAGTACTCTAATTATATATCATGAAACGAACTACAACTTAAATCTTATTTTACATCATAGAGTCTAATTTAGTTTCACATCTAAAGAGTTTAGTTCATTTTAATTATAATATAATATTGAATGTGGGCAGTAATAATCCGTAACTAAATAAATATTAGTATATGCATTTATGATATATATATATATTTGAAGATCAAAACAATGTATATGTATATAAACCTGTTTACTTAATTCCTTTTATCCTATTTAGTTATACATGTATACATGATATATTAAGTTTCCTTTATCCTATTTAACTTTAAATAAAATCTTATTATAGTAATATCACTACGCCAAAAATAGCTTTTTACAGCGCTTTTTTTAAGCCTTTTACAACGTTTTTTCAAAAAAAAAAGCACTGTGGAACCGAGCGCTGTAAAAGCTATAACAGCGCTTGTTAAAAAGCGCTATAAATCATGTAAATATAACGCGCGCTTGTTATGCACCTACTACAGCGCTTCTTTGTAAAAAGCGCTGTAATAGGCATACCGATAATGAAAATTTTTGGTGTACCTTTTACAGTGTTTTTTTGTAAAAAGCGCTGTAATAGGCATACCCATAATTCATATTTTTGGTGTACCTTTTTATAGCGCTTTTTTTAAAAAGCGCTGTAATAGGCACACCCATAATGAAAATTTTTGGTGTACCTTTTTATAGCGCTTTTTACAAAAAAACGCTGTAACAGGTACACCCATAATTCATATTTTGGTGTACCTTTTACAGCGTTTTTTTGTAAAAAGCGCTGTAAAAAGGTACACCCAATGCACATTTTACAGCGCTTTTGCAAAAAAGCGTTGTAAAAGGTGTATTTTTTTTTATGCCCTATATATATTTGAAAAGCGCTTTTTAGCTTTTTATGGCATTTTTTATATAAAGCGCTGTCTTTTATCCAAAATAATTTTGAATCAGACAACAGAACACAACCTAATTGACAACATATATTACCCTGTAACCAGAATCAGTAATTTACTATAAGCAATTCACAAGCAGTTCACACAATATGTAACCTGTATATATTACCATGTAACACAGTATTTTACAACATAAGTAACTACATATACATTGAACCTAATTTACAACATATTCATATGCATGTTTATATATTGTCCTATGATCATATACATATAATAACTAAAAAAATATACATAATATGCACTAGCTACCATATAACATTCAGATCCCTTGCCCAGCAGCATGCTATTTCCCAGAAAATCAAATAATTTTCATTTCAAGCACATATTGACACCATTCTTCCTTTAATTCCATCAGATCTTGCTCAGAATATGATAGACTGGAATTGTCAAACCACTGCAATATAAAAATTGAACATATTATATTAAGTTAGTATCAAATATATAGATAATTTATATATGGAAACATTTAATGAAAATACCGTACCGTTTCTGGGATAATAGTTTTATTCTTGACAACAATCTTCTTCATGAATCTCAATACGTAGTACCCACAGTCGATGTTGTTTGTTTGACGAGGGCACTTTATTGGGATCCATGTAATGTTATTAGACTTTTGCTTCGACACTATAGCACCTCTTTGAGCTCGATAAACTTTTAAGGCACTATCGAATGAATAAATGTGATTATTATAGCATGAACAAACACATTATATATATATATGTACGAAATAAATGAATATTACTTACGTGTCGAGCATAGTCTTTACTTATGAGTGATTGTTGTAATCGCCATGCACGGGATCCAAATAGTATATAACTTCAGAGACCCCATTGATTGCAAATAGCACCTAATGTGCCCTACAACAAAAAAAAATTGGTTAAGCAACTAATAAATTAAATTGTTTATACACAACTAACAAATTAAATGGTCATCAATTAAGAAAGATAAAATTTCGTACCCTGAATTATATGGTGCCAAGAACAATTTATCCTTTTCTTTATTTGCTAATAACATATCTACAATATATTTCTTTACATTGTCTGGATCGAGTTTCCACATCGATATCTTGTGCAGAGACAAGAATGAGTATTTATTTGACAATTTCATCGTGCACACGACCTTCTCGTACAAAAATCTTCAATGAAAATTTTAAACTAGATTAATTGCCAATACATTTAATTAATTACCAATAAATGCAATTAAATTAAAAGTATTTTTTACCTTATGTACAAGCTCATTACAGTAGCACTGAGCTCCTTATGTTCGAGAAGTTCGTATATGTGCTCCTTTTCGATAAATTCATCATACTCATCTCTGACTATATCTTTATTCATGGGTATGATGCGCGAATCGTCGCTGCTGCCCATGTTCTTTTTTACTTGGATGTCAAGACACGCCCCGTATTTACCAAGGCATGGCTGACTCAATTTAGGAGCAGCAGCGGCGACCGATTTTCCCCGATCCAGTTTTTTCTTTGCTGCAAGTTTGGTAGCAGCTGCTTTATTACCCGACAATCTTTGTGGTTTGGCAGCTTTAGTAACCTCCAATTTTTGAGGTTTGCTGCCTTTTTTTGGATGTGCGGGTGATTTATTTGTTTGGATCTACAAAAATGAGGTTAAATGTTATGAACTACAACAGCGCTTCTTTTACAGTGCTTGTCATAAAAAGCGCTGTAAAAGGCTCCGTGTTTTTTTAAATAGATTTACAAAAGCGCTTGTGTTTAGGAAGCGCTGTAAAATGCGCGCTGTTAAATGTCATTTTTGGCGTAGTATATGTATGTTTTAACCACATTAAATATATTTTTGGGTTGTAGTACAAATAGTAGATAATTTATTAATTTATTTATTTACTTATTTATTTAATTATTTAGATAATTAATCAATTAATTAATTAATTTAGATAATTTATTTATTTAGATGATTTATTTATTTATTTATTTTATTATTTATTTATTTAGATAATTTATTTATTTACGTATTTATTTATTTATTCATTTATTTATAGTAAGTAATTATTTGTATATGGTGGTTATGTGGTTATAATTCTCTCGCGGATTATTAGAGACAACGACCGACAAAGAGAGGACTCGTTAGCATATCAGATTCATTGGACGGAATCTTCACTCGAGGTACGGAGTGAGATGAGGTTTGATTTTATGAGTATAAAATAACGTGAGATGAACGTGAATACTGAAATTCCCAGATATTCATTCGGGGCTTACTACGTACGATTGAGCCCTATTGAGTAATAATAATTAATTAATAATATATGAATGGTAATAGTGAGGACTAAAATATAATTTAGAAACCTATAGAATTGGTGTGAATTAATTTATATTAAGATTGCGTGTTATTTGATTTGATGAAACCTATACTAAATGTTATTGTATGAATGATATGTATTTGAGTGTTCTTGTCTACTTGATTGAAATTCTGATATTACTTAAAAGTTCACCTAATTGACTCCTTATTATGTGATTGATGAGACTGGACTGTGTATTGTGAGTAGTGTAAATCAAATATTGGGATTTTATGTGATTGACTAATATAACTATATATAATGATGAATATTGTGAAGTCAAATTGAAACTTATTGAGTTGTGATGATCGAGTAAGTCTGATATATGTGTTGTAGATTTTGGAGTTAGGATTATTTTGTCATCATATAGGGAGGGTTTGACAAACCTAGTGATTCAAGGAAGTACAATTGAATGAGCATGATCGTGGAGGGCTACAGTCGAACTGTAAGGTAAGACTGATAGACATTGGGGGTACCTCTAGTGGGGAATTCCTAAATGGATTAGTGGGTTATTCCCTAAGGTTGAGAGCTATCGTGCAACACAAGAGTACCCCGACCGTTGCATATATGTGTCTCGGGTTGAGTTGAGGGGATCTATGAGGACTTGACCATTCATGAATTGTCCGTCCACTCTTGTAGTGGCATGTATCAGGCCTCCTAACCAAGTACTTCAAAGTAGAATGGTATCAAATGATGAAGTATAGAGTATAGGACATGCATAGCATTTCGTCCTTGTAACTATTTTATTGTGATTGAATTAGATTAACCTTCGATATTATGTTCTTAATGTTCTCTTTATTTGTGTTGTTTTGACTAATGGCATGTTCTCCTCATGTATTTTATATTGTTACATAATTTCAAAACTCACCCCTCGTTGTTTGTGTTTGGCGTTTCCGATGGACACAAACGAGTTAGAAGCTACAGGTGATGACTAGTACCACCAGAGTGGCGAAAGCCATCTTGTCTTGAAGACTTTCTATTATATATATATATTAACGTCTTTTAGTTTGGGAATTCCCACTCTGATAGTGACATCGGACTGGGACTATATTTATATTTATCATTAAACTTATGTACACGTGCTTCAAAAAGGATGTTATTGACTACTGTTAGAGTTGTTAAGTTTGATGAAAATTTGGATTAATATGACATGTTCATTATTACGTGATACTATTTACCTTAAAAAAAATGTTTGAAAGTTTATTTATTTATATTTTGTAAGACTTTTATTATTTTAAAAATAAAATTTAAAATAAAAAGTTAATATTAATTTGGGGTTTTAAGGTGTCACATTAATGGTATCAGAGCAGGTCTGTCCAATCAAAACATGGATCATATGTTCGTTGTGCTTACATACTTACTTCGTTAATTGATGATTTGTTTTTTTTTTTTTTACTATTACTATGCAATGACTTTGTTTTGAGAGAGCAATTTGTTGTGCAAACGTAGTTTTGGGTATTTCATGTGGATTATTTTGCCTCCATGTTTTCATTCTGTTTAAGGGTAGGTTACCAATTCTAGATTGGTTGAGATCATTGATTGATGGAACAATGGTGTTGCGACAAGAAATGTCGAAGCCAGTCAAGTTTTACTTGTTTTAATTTTTGTAAGAGTAGCTATGTTTTCGTATGTCTAACACTATCTATACTTTCCTCATGTTTTTTGTAACACCCCGGCCATTCCCGTTACCGGCAATGTTACCTCACGACCTTCTCGCACCCCCCTTTCTCTCATGGAAATCTTGCGAGTTTTTGCCTTCCGTGGGATTCGAGCCCGGTACCTAGGGGATAAGTACCGCCTCATCACAATTCCACTACCAATGGAGTGGTTAGGGGGGGCGAGAAGGTCGTGAGGTAACATTGCCGATAACGGGAATGGCCGGGGTGTTACATTTATTAACTTGTAAGAGTATTAAGTGTTACGATAGAGATGTTCATTGTTTTCAATGTCTTGCTTTGTTGACTTTAGGTTAAAATTCTTAGGAAGATATTAAAGTTAAGTGTTTTTTTTTTTAAATAAATATGTTGGGTTATTTTGATAAGTAGTCGAAATAAGAAGTGTGAGGCTTAGATGTTCCTAGTAAAAAAAAATTATACAGTGAATAGTAGAGAACTATTCAAATATAATATTCTCTCAATGAGAGTTAGAATCCTAGAAATAAATTTTGTGTCAATATAGATACAAACTAGAAATGATGTAAATCAACCCGATAGTGGCAATAATGCTTTCACACCTAAGAGGTACAACAACACTTATGAACCACAACGACAAACTACAAGAATGTTGAAGAAGGGTTCTAACAGTGAAAACTTAGAGAGACTGAAAAAAAAATACTCAAAGTCTCTCTGTAAAGGGAGGACTAGATGTAGCAGCAGTTTGTTGTGAAGTAGTTTAAAAATATTTGTGTTCCATCTATCTCTCCGCTTCTCTTAGTTATGATCTCTATAATTCAACTTATTTGTCTCTAAATTTGTTTTAATCGTAAGTTGAATGATTTGATAAATAGCATTTTTTTTGTTAAACTTTTGAAGTATCTTTTAAAAATGGCGAAATAGAATTTAAACTCCCTTTCTTGAGTTTTTCAACAACTTCAATTCAATTGATATCAAAATTTAGTCTCTTGAAGGAACATTTTAGTATAAGAATAAAAATCACTTAATATTGTCTCATCGCTTCTATAAACAGAGGTAGAAAGTTTTCAATATTGATAATATTGAAAATATTAAAAACATTATACATCTGCTTATAGACAATATATATGAAGAAATGAAAATAAAACGTGTGCATGTCAAGAATGACTACACCACATGATATGATTTGCACTGTAAAGAAAAAAAATTGCCGATATACATTAAAAGCACCGAAGACAACATGTAAAAAAATTTGCTTGTGGCAAATTTCCTTTGGCTGGACACTACCCACACGTTGTGGGTCCAACACCAATTAGACCTATGCAACCAATATTTTCATTTCGAAGAATGTCCAACGATCCAACTTCAAAAATTTCTAAGGGTAATTGTGTTGATAAGGTATCATTAATTGTTGTTGCACCTAGATAGTTTATAGTCCAATTTGAATTAATTTATAGCTTATGAAAAGAGTGAAATCAAACAAAAAAAAAAAAGAGTGAAAGTCTTCGAACTAGAATCAAATTAAAAATTCATCGATTCAAAGTGAAACTCATCTATGATATTTTTTTTTTAGAAAAGTTCAATTCTATTACTCTTGTTAATTTCAAATATTATTTTAATCAATTCAAAAAAAAAATTCAATTTTAGGAATTAAATATAATTTGATAGTTGTCATTTAGTTCGTCAATCGGTACTACTATTTTAATTATTATTTAAAACTTGTTAAAACACTATTCGTCACCTTTGGTTCACCTAACTTGTTCGTTCTTCGTTATGGTCGATTTTGTTCTTTGCCATCACCGCTTTAGTTCAAGTCGCCTTTGTTCAAGCCGCCTTGTTCTCTTTTTTCCCTGCCTTCATTCAATGTGGCTTCGTTCTTCACTATCACTCTCGTCTTGTCAAGCTTTCTCTAAAATCTCAAATGTCCATAACTTTATATTCACGTAACTTTTTTATTTGTTTTATTTTCATTTTATTTTTAAAATAATTAATAATATTGGATTAATAATTTTAATCAGATGATGTGGCACAATTATTTATTTTAACTCATGAATCAACTTTAATGAAGCCCATTTTAATATTATTTTGAAATTACAAGGTCATTTTGAAATAAAATACTTTTGAAGGGACCAAAATTAAAGCAACCCCTATTTGCAAGGACCATTTGCATATTTAAGTCTATTATTTAATAGGTATATTTCTTTTCATGTACTATTATATTAGTCTTTCTCCTCAATATGACCTTAAGTTGAGAAGTTCATAATGAATTCAAACATAAAGACATTATCAACAACATAATTTATTTTCAATAGCAAGAGTGCATCAATAAAAAATAAAAACATCAGAAAAATTACATAAATAAGCTCAGGGAGTCAAATAGACATAAAACAACATTATCATTTAATATTCATTAGCAAATATAATACCCATATTTAAAACATGGTCACCAAATACCTTAGATGATAACCATTTCGTCAAAGTTGACAATCATAAGATTGGTGTTAATATGTTCAATTGACACTTTATATTTCAGAACAACTTTTGTAACGAAAAAGTATTCAATTTCATACGTTTAACATCGTTAGAATACTTGTCATTTTTAAAAAAGAAGATTGTTGCAAAAAATCATCACAATAAAGTTTCAATAGTCTGACAATACGTCGAAAAATCCAAGTCCTAAATAATGTTTCGTAGCCAATTATCTTGAACAGTGGCCTCAAAGCATCTCACAAATTCAACTTTCATAGAGGATGAAACAGTGGCAGGCTGCTTCATTCTTTTCATGATATCAATCCTCCAATCAAAGGATAAATATTACAAAATATTGACTTTCATATATTTTTACAGCCGAAAAAATTTGAATATGAATATCCAATCACTTTAAGATGATTAGATCTCCTATAAATATGCATGTGATCATTCATCCCTTACAAATTTATTTTCATATTTTCTTAACTCTCTTAAGAGTTTATTAATATATGCTTTTTGAGACAAGTTTAACAATCATTGTGATCTATCACATAATCTATCCTTTCTAATCACATAACTAACATCACACATATCTTTAATTTCAAAATGAGTGAAAATTCTTAGAAATTCTTCTCACATGACAGATCAAGATCATAAGTTGCAAGTAAAATATCATCAATATATAGTACAATAAACTTTATCCCACCGACCTTTAAATTTGAATGGCACAATCTTAGCACAAAAGTGGTTTTAGCTACAATTCTCTGGTTGATGTTTTGATCATAGCAAAAACAAACAAATAAAGAACAATTATCCTCTAATTATATTTGCTAAGTATGTAGATTAAATTAGAAAACAAATATTTATATTAATGACTATCTATTTAAGATAGCATAAATTACAAATGAATTAGAGATAATAATTTAAGTGTTTCTAAACATAGAGAATATTATCACTTAAAAAACAAATATCTATATTTACTAATAGAGAAGAACATATAATAGCAATAAGAAGTATTGCGATATACATTCTAAGTCAAAGCATTAAATAAAAATGGAATACAAGTCATTGTTCAAGTATGAGCTAGATCATCTAATGAACATAGAAAAAATAATCTTATAAACAAAATCACAACAACTTTGAATAAATTACTATAGTTGTGTTTGGCTCTGAAGAACATGCTCTCAAACACGTCTCTAGTGAATCTGTTAATACAACCAACGATCTAGATGTTCTGTCTCTAATAAGTATGTTACGAAAAATGATTGTCTGACTCTGATAAATATGTCAAGGAAAATAATTGTCTGCCTCTTTAAAAGTATACAACAAATCATTAATATAAATCCTCTCAGTAGAGAGCTATTCAAATGTAATATTCTCTCAATGAGAGTTAGAATCTTAGACAAAATATTTTGTTTCAATATAGACACAAACTAAAAATGATGTAAATCAGTCCGATAATGACAACAATTCTCTCACACCTAAGAGGTACCTAAAGAGGTACAACAACACTTATGAATCTCAAGGACATGTTGAAGAAAGGTTCTAGCGGTGACAACATGGAGAGGCTAGAAAAAAATACTCAAAGTTTGAAGAGGTAGTGTAAACAATACTTGTATGCTATTTTTGAAATAGTTGACTAAATCCTCGACTGTACTAAAGAAAAATCTCTCTGTAAAGGGAGAACTAGATGTAACAACACTTGGTTGTGAAGTAATATAAAAATATTTGTGTTCCCTCTAAGTTGAATGATTTAAGTCTGTTTATAGAAGCGATGAGACAATATGAACAAATCAAATTAAAACATGTGGATGTCAAGAATTACTACACCACATGACATGATTTGCACAGTAAAGAAAAAAATTGCCGATATACATTTAAAGCACCAAAGACAATATGTAGAAAAATTTGCTTGTGGCAAATTTCCTTTGGCTGGACACTATACCCACACGTTGTGGGTCCAACACCAATTAGACCTATGCAACCAACATTTTTATTTCGAAGAAAGTCCAACAAACAAAATCATCCAACTTCAAAAAATTCTAAGGATAATTATGTTGATGAGGTATCATTGATTGTTGTTGCACCTAGATAGTTTATAGTCCAATTTGTATTAATTTATAGCTTATGAGAAGAATGAAATTAACTCAAAAAGAAAAAAGAGTGAAAGTCTTCGAACGCCGAGAAAAGAAGTTTTCTAAAAAGATGAATCACTCATTACTACACAACATGGTGGTCACTAACGAAATCTAGTAGATTTCAAACATTAAGTAATATGTATCTCAATTGTCTGGTCTATAGCAGCTGCATGATGCAATAATTATACAAGTCGTTGGATCTAAAATGATAGAAATATTCTCTCTAAATCTAAGGGTTTTACACTGTAAAGGATCTATACATTTCAACGGTCAAAATATATAAATTATTTTGTATTTATGACTCTTAGAGTGGATTGATTGCTTGTGGCACTAAATCATGTAATAGTTGTGGAACCGTTGGGTTTAGATATAAAAGTTTTATCTCTTTAGATTTAACTACCCTTAAAACTATTGCATCGTGTAGCTGCTTTAGAGGGAGGTACACGGATTTGTGTGGACCATGGCCTAGATTTATACAGTTCATGGGTTTGTGTGGGCCATGAACTGCACTTAGTTTTGAAAAAAAAAAATATATATTTAGTACTTAATACATTTTAGTTTTGAAAAAACATATATTTAAGACTTACTAAAATATAAATAATTTGACAAAGAGAAACACAATCTATTTTGATTCTTTTTTTCTTTAAATGTGTGAGTATTGTTATAATAGTTTTTAAATGTATTAAAATTATAAAATAAATATAAAATATGTCTTTTGTTAGTCATTTTGGTCTTTAAATTTTTCTTTAGTTAATTAATTTAATCTTCAAATGCATTTTTCACTAACCACTTTGATCAATAAAATTACTAACAAAAAAAGACATTTGAAAATGTATTTGTAATTTTGATAAATTAAGATAAAATGACTATATTTTTTTAGTACTTTACATATTTATCTGACAATCGTTAAAAGAGATGTCTAACAATTGTTGGAAGGCTAAAACGATGAAAGGTGTGTTATTCATAATATTGTTGAGATGTCTCTTTTTATACAATTTTCTGTTTTGCAGATCGAGACTTTTCTTCATTTTTGTGTAACATTAAATGATATATTATTTAGTTGTCTTATGTTGCAATAGAGTTGCTTTGAGGAGCTAGCCTAAATAACATAGTTTTGAAAATGTGTCAGATAAGAGTGTATGTTTCTCCGATTGATGTCAGAATTTTAATTAGTATAGAAGGTGAGAATGGTCAGACTTACAATAACCTCAATTAAATTGGATCATGAAAACATATTTCTAAAAATCATGCATATTGCAGTATATGTATGTCATATTTCATGAAAATGCATTAAAACATAGTCTAAGGCAATTGTTATATGGTTTCCATAGCCTGAGGCCACGTGTGCATGTGTTCATAGGCTCGTTGTGTTAACCTTGGGGATTTAGAATACATCAAGGCCTTTCTATTTTACATATATAAGTTCCTTTGAATGAAACAACAATTTTGGACTATGGTTCAAAATTAAAATATTTTCGGATTAAATGTGATAACACAAGTGGCATAAGTCTAACTAAATAAAAACCTTATTTTCCACTCAGGACTAAACATATTGATGTATGACATTATTCTTGAAATATCATGTGTTAAAAAAAATTAAAGTACTATTCTTAATATTTTTTAATAATTTAACATGTTCATTCTCTTTAAGGTAATACATGTCAACGTCAATCTGATAAATATATATTTAATGTTCATATTTGAAGTTTTATTCATAAGTTTAACTTGAAGACACTATGATGTAACATATCTCTTACACGTGGATATTTTTTATTTGTACATCGTAAGTTATCAAATTTTGTTCTGGTACGTAACAAGCAAACAAATTAAGAACTTCAAAACAAAGCTTTCTTTGGATTTGGAAAGACTATTCTTTCGAATGAGTATTCGTGGTCACATGGACTGATATATGACTTATAGTGATGGTAGGATTTGAAAATAGTGAAACTTATTAAATAGTTTTAGTGATTTATTTTTTTATAAAATATTTATTTTGATATTTTATTTTGTCAATTATCTTTTATAAATGATAACTATTAGTATTTTTATCATAATCTTTTTAAATATCTGTATGATAATATTGTAAACTATATAGGTCTAATTTTAGATAAATTATAAAGTTGTATCTGTAAACTTAACAAAATTAAAATAAAAAAATATAGAGAACTTTAATAAATGTCATTTATTTTAAAAAATTTATATCTATTTTAAGTATGCAAAGAGAGTTTTCTCAAATACAAATTTATTATTGGATTAAATGAAAGATCTTTTGAAAGATTAATGTTAATACATATTGATAATTGTTAGAAGGAATTTCAATTACTAGAAGTTATGACTTGTGTGATTGTGAAGAAAAATAAAATATATTATTTATAAAAGATAAATAATATGAAAAATTAAAAAATGTAAAATTTAAAATGAATATTAGTTAAAAAATCAAAAGATCAAAGTTATATTAAAGCCCAAATTTTTTCACAATTAAAAAACTAAAAAAGTTATAGAATTTGCAAAAATAAGATAATCATACTCGTTTGCTAGCCATCGAAAGTAATAAAATTGCTAAGAAGAAAAGTGTCACGTGTTATACCTAAAAATTGGTTAAACACTACAAAAAAAACCCTATTTTGTGGTCAACTTTATAAATATTTTGTGGCCGAATAAAACCCTCACAAATTAGTGACCGAAAAAGTCCTCACAAAGGCCAAAATTAAAATTAGTCTTTTTTGTGGCTGAAAAAGCCCTCACAAATTTTTAAATATTTAACTGGATTTTGTGGCTGCCTAAGCCCTCACAAAATCACAACATTGTGATTTTGTGAGGACTTATACAGCCACAAAAAATGAATTTTGTGAGGGCCAAATCCGTCACAAATGAGTGACATGACTAGGGAGTTTATGGCGGCCTATGCCCTCACAAAGGATTGTGCACGTGGCGTTTGTGGCTGCAAAGGCTGCCACAAAGTACGCCTAAATCCAGCTGAATTTTGTGGCCACTTAGGCCGTCACAAATGGCATTAAAGCTGGATTTTGTGGCTGCTTTGGCCGCCACAAATGCCCAAGGTGACCCTATAAATATTTTTCTCCCCTCCTCCTTCATTTTTTCACATCCAACTTCTCTCTAAATCTTCATTTTAACTATTCTCTCCTCCTTCTCTCTACACAAAATTTCTCTCTACACAAAATCCAGTTAAATAATTTATTTATAATTTACATTAATTTAAATTAATGTTTAATTATAATTATAAATTTATTATTAATAATTAAAATTTTAAATATTTTATTATTAATAATTTAAATATTTTTTTTATTAATTTAAATATTTTATTCTTAATATTTTATTATTTAAATTAATCTTTAATTTAATTATTAATCTTTATTTTAAATTTTTAATTATATTAAGATTAATTTATTATATATATATATATATTAAATTTAATTTATAATTATATTATATTTCAAATTTAATTTAATTATAATTTAAATTTTAATATTATAATTATATTAATTTATTAAATATAATATTGTAATAAACTATTAATTTAAAATTAAAAATTAATTTATTAATTACGTTGGCATTTGTTGCGGCCAAAAGCCCTCACAAATGCCAAGTCAGCAATCATTTGTGGCGGCCAAAAGCCCTCACAAATGCCCAGTCAGCATTCCTTTGTGGCGGCCTATGCCCTCACAAAAGCTGAATCAGGCAAATTCAGTTTTCCTTTGTGGCGGCCTATGCCCTCACAAAGACAGACTTTTGTGGCTGCAAAAGCCCTCACAAATGCCTGTATTATGTGGTTGCAAAAGCCCTCACAAATGCCAACGTGTTTCAGCTCTTTTGTGGCTGCAAAAGCCCTCACAAAATTTTGTGACCAACTTCTTTGTGGCTGTCAAAAGCCCTCACAAAAGCCACCTTTGTGGCTGTTTTTTTTCCTTTGTGAGGGCTTTTGGCCCTCATATCTATTTTAAGTATGCAAAGAGAGTTTTCTCAAATACAAATTTATTATTGGATTTAATGAAAGATCTTTTGAAAGATTAATGTTAATACATATTGATAATTGTTAGAAGGAATTTCAATTACTAGAAGTTATGACTTGTGTGATTGTGAAGAAAAATAAAATATATTATTTATAAAAGATAAATAATATGAAAAATTAAAAAATGTAAAATTTAAAATGAATATTAGTTAAAAAATCAAAAGATCAAAGTTATATTAAAACCCAAATTTTTTCACAATTAAAAGACTAAAAAAGTTATAGAATTTGCAAAAATAAAATAATGATACTCGTTTGCTAGCCATCGAAAGTAATAAAATTGCTAAGAAGAAAAGTGTCACGTGTTATACCTAAAAATTGGTTAAAGTTTTGATGTCAACAACCAATCCACCTTTTAAGTAGACATCTATATAGCTAAAATAGTGTCACGATCTATATTAATTCAATATAAAATGAATATAAGTAAAATTTTAAGAAAGTGATATCTAATTTTCTTGTTCATTGTTGAATTGGTACGATTGAATTGTCTAAATTATCATAATAAGTAATATTATAAACTTTTACTTACTGACATTGTTAAAATTTCATACAACTTTTAAATATATAGATACACTCGAGATAATTCTCATCCGTATAAGCTACTACTCAAAACTGTGGCTTTTTTCTTTAACAAAACATTTAGGATGGGTCAGCTCAAGCTAAAGATAACATCTAAATTCATTCAAAATTAAGGTTCTGATATTAACATCACACTAATTTATTTTCGTAAATAAACTTCAAATAATCTATATTATTGTCTGAAAACAAACTTTGAAAAAACACTTATAATTTGATGAAGAAATGAAAATGAGAGGTATTAACCATTTCGACACATACATTACCACACCATCACGGAACCAGTACTTTCTAGCATACTAGATATGTGGCATAAATAAATAGACAAATTAAAAAAATTTAGATATTTTTAAATATTTTATCATAGAATAGACAATAGCCACGAGTTTTTGGTCGTGACTCGTGATGGGCAGTGAACTAAGTAAGACGTAATGGCTCTGTCAAAATTGACTAAGGAGTAATGGTTGGTTGCTACTATGAAACAACACTTTAATTGCACCATTTTTTCTTTCATTTATATATAAATAAATTGTATAATTCCGTAGACTCAATTCATATATTTTAAATGAATTTAATTTTATGTAAACTAAATAAATTTATTTGAATGTTAGTAAAAAAAATAAAAATATGATTAACAAAAATAAAACATTAACTATATATTCAAATTCACTTTTAAAAGAGTAAAAAGTAATTACAAATACTTTGGTAAGTTTAATGGTTCTCGACTAAAATTTATTTACAGTAAATTAATTTATTTGAAGTTAAAATTTATACTTTTTATTACAAAATTAATTTTTATTGGGTAGGATCAAACATTCACTAAATGGTTGACTTTCAATTGCCATGCTCACAAAAAAAAAAAAATGAAGAAATTAGAAAAACAATATTATTAAAAAAAGTAATGATTTTTCACTAACTACCGCCATGAGCATTATGAGGTTTCAAAGCTTCATGCTCCTTCTCTTCTTCTTCTTCTTCTTCTTCTTCTTCTTCAAACTAACAACTTCACAATCTCCAATTTCATTGATCAGTTTTTGCCAAAACTCATCTGTATCAAAACCTCTCACCAATTCATACAAAACCAACGTTAAAAACCTCCTTTCATGGATGAACACTATTTCTTCCACAGGCCAAGAGTCCAACCACACCTCCTTCGGAAACAATAAAACTCATGATGTTGTTTATGGTAAATACGACTGTCGCGGCGACGTCCCCGAATACTTTTGCCAATTCTGTGTAAACAATGCTGCTAGAGAAATTTCTCAACGTTGTCCAAACAGTGTATCAGCTGTTATATTTTATGACATGTGTATAATTCGTTACACTGACAATAATTTCTTTGGAAAAATTGTTTTAACTCCATCATTTAATATTACTGGAACAAAGTTCATAAAGGATTCAAAAGAATTTGAGAGAGCAGAGTATTTTATGAGGAGTTTGATAAGAAATGCGACCGAGGCGAACCGGTCGTGGGCGACGGGTGAGTTTGATTGGAATGATAGTGAGAAAAGGTATGGTTTGGTTCAGTGTGCTGGAGATCTTGATAATGATGTGTGTGGAGAGTGTTTGGAGGATTTGATAGATATGGTTAGTAAGTGTTGTAGGAGTAAGCAAACATGGGCTATTGTTGCTCCAAGTTGTGGGGTTAAGTTTGATGATAAAATGTTTTATCAGCTATCTCAGCAGACAGGGTCATCTTCTATGCCGAATCCGGGTAAGATTACTGTTAAGAATAATGAAGGATTCAATTAGTTTTTTAGAATTGAATTGTTTAATTGCAAGTCTTCACTCTCTTTTTCTAATAAGGTAGTAATTTTGAATAATTAGAACTTCCTGTTATATTCATCTTATAAATTGAGAAAAGAAATGCTTTATTTTAATCCATGTCATTGTTGCAGCCAAGCAGGAAGGTTCAAGTGACAAAAAAACCTTGATCATCAGCTTAATAAGTGTACTGGTGACAGTAGCTTTACTAAGTTGTTGTGTCTACTACTCCTGGAGAAGGAATTGGTTATGTAAAGGTAATTGTAACAAGTTTACTAAGATGTTGAAACTTTTATTTGATAAGAAGTGTCTATTGAAACTTACTAAACTTCTTTGGTAGGTGAATTGCTGTTGAGGTCCATTCCTAGAGCTTTTCATGATCATGTTCAAAGAGAGGATTCATTGGATGGAGTCCTTCAAACAATCCCTTTAATTGTAATTCAACAAAGTACTAATTGGTTTTCAGAGTCAACTAAATTAGGCGAAGGCGGATTTGGCTCAGTTTACAAGGTTTGAAAGAATTGGATCTAGAATATAAACATATGCATATGATGTTTTGCTTTAAAACTTTGACATACTTCAATTCTCATTTCTTTCGTTTCTATCTTTTTGTCAGGGTACTTTACCAGACGGGACGGAAATTGCAGCCAAAAGGCTTGCAGAAACATCTGGTCAAGGTTTAGAGGAGTTCAAGAATGAAGTGATTTTCATAGCTAAACTACAGCATAGAAACCTTGTGAAACTCTTGGGTTGCTGCTTTGAAGAAAATGAAAAGATACTAGTGTATGAGTATATGCCAAATTCAAGCCTTGACTTTCACCTTTTCAGTAAGTTTTGGCAAAAACTTCATTCATTCAATTTTCTTTCATGATTATATTTTCTATTGTTCCAATATAGTGCTAAGTCATCAAAAGTGCATAATAGTCTCCATTGTGTTGTGTTTGTCAATAATATAGTATTACAATGTCTATTTGCTTGGCAGAAAAGGAAAATCAAAATCAACTAGATTGGAAATTACGACTAAGCATTATCAATGGAATTGCAAGAGGACTGTTATACCTTCACGAGGATTCTCGACTAAGAGTTATCCATAGAGATTTGAAAGCTAGTAATGTTCTTTTGGACGATGAAATGAATCCAAAAATATCAGATTTTGGATTGGCAAGAAAGTTTGAAAAAGGCCAAAGTCAAACAGAAACAAAAAGAGTTATGGGCACCTAGTAAGTGTTATTCACAACTCTTTTTAAAAATAAATATTAGAAAATTTCATATAATTCACAACTAACTGTGTTGTATTGATTTTAAATAGTGGATACATGGCTCCAGAATATGCTATGGCTGGATTATTTTCAGTTAAGTCTGATATTTTTAGTTTTGGAGTTCTGATATTAGAAATCATTTATGGAAAAAGGAACGGTGAATTCTTTCTTTCGGAACATAAGCAAAGTCTTCTCTTATATGTGAGTTTCACTAATTACATATAAATAGTTCTATACTTATATGAAACCTCTAACAAGCCATTTAAATGACAACCTCTGAGATATAAAACATAGCTAACAAAATGTTGCAACTCAAGTGTCCAATATTCATATTTGTATGCAGACTTGGAAACTCTGGTGTGAAGGAAAAAGTTTGGAATTAATCGATCCGATCCTCAAAAGATCGTACAACGAAAGTGAAGTTATTAAGTGTGTACAGATTGGTTTATTGTGCGTGCAAGAAGATGCTGCAGATCGACCAACCGTGTCGATAGTTGTCCTCATGCTAGGGAGTGACGGGAAGGCCCTTCCGACGCCCAAACGACCGGCGTTTTCAGTCGGAAGAGTTACTAATGAAGATTCAACTTCAAAAAGTTATCATGACAATTCTATTAATGAACTTACCGTAACTAGTTTGATACCTAGATAGCAGAACTTATGTTGTAGTTTGAATTAGGTACTAGTTTATGGGAACTTTCTCAATTGCATTGAGTGTTTCCTTGGGTGTAGAAATAGCCCTTTTCTTTTCTTCTATGATATGAACTTGTGCTTTATCTAATCATATTTTGAGTCAATTGCAGTAGGTCACATGACAGGAGTAAGAGTACTCAAGCTAGTAAAATGCAGAGTGAACATAAATATTAAATACTAGCTATGATCCATGTACATGAACATCGGATACAATCTTATCACGTAGACGCTGATAATTAAAAAAAATGAAAATGATTGAATGTAATCATATTTATGGATGTCGGAAATCAACATGTGTTAAACACCAGACGTACTTTTAATTTGAAGTGTTGGTGCTACGTAGAGTATTAGTTCTACTAGTATATGTAGTAAAATAAAAATTTATTTTCTCATGTTAACTTACAAAAAATTTAAAAAGCTTAAAATAATTCTTCATTTTTTCTTCAACATCCTTCTTTTCAAAGCTTCTTTCAGTAACATATTTTATAATAAAAATTTAGAAGGTTTAATTATTTACTAAAATCCTTATAAATATCGAAGAATTTTAATTTTAGTCTTCATAAAAAATTGTTTTTTATCTTTACAAAACTTTTACTACATTTTGCATGCTTACTGCTATGTTGTCTGTTATAAATGGAATACAGCATGCCAAGTCAATTTTACTATACTGTCTATTACTCCCTCTATAGCAAAAATACCAACTTATTAAAGATAGTAGTTTATAATTAATGCATTTAATTTTCTTGATTTTAGATAAAAACGAAAAACAATTACTAACTAAATCCAATTGTTGTAAAAAAAACTAAATCTAATTGTAATAATTATCTCCTCACAACATTAAATCCTTAATTTAAATGTGTTTTTGGAATACTAAGAATAGTTGCCATTTACTTATATTAGAATCTGATAAATGTATGCACCATTTTGTTTATAATTTTTAAAAATAAAATAAAATTAAAAAAACAAATTTTTATTAATCAAAATAGTATTAATTAATAATTATTTTATAATTATTTCCGATGAAATTTAAGTACATAGGACAAATCATAACAATTATATGGATTATAGGAGTATCAACTTCGAATAAGGTTATTGTGCTGGACAAACTCCCCATTCCAATGATCGAAGAATTGTTGGATGAAATACACTCAACAAAATACTTTTCTACAGTGTACATAGGGCAATTTAGCGAGACAAATAACAAAAATGAAGATTTTTTTCTTTCAAAAATTATCTTTTTATATCGTTATTCTTTCCTCGTCTTTTTATTTACATAAGCATTTTTCCATAGGTTTGGTTTATCACGAATTTTATCATGAGTTATTCGGCAGCCTGCAACATTGTATTAATTGTCTTCTTGGTGTGACGTTTTTATTTTCTATTTTGTGCAATGTTCATTATTCAAATTGGAAGATCAATTTGATCAATTACAATTTCAATCAATGATTTGGTTGTCAACGCTACAATATTCCAATTACTTTGATTGCGTCAAACTATTTGGGATGAGATCACGAGTATTTTAAGTATGTGGAAGAAGACCTACAAAAAAGAACCATTAACAAAAGAAGAACAACATTGTGATTTCTTAAAATTGTTATAATTTTATTGAAAATGGCGTATTAGCCTTATTTTAGATATATCTTATGTTTTAAAACTCCGAGTTGTGTGATTTATGATGCATTGGAAGGATAAACAATTCTCTACACCTCGTAATTCACACCTTTAGTCCAAATTCAGCTTCTACCTTGATCGTAAATGCACTAAAAGTTGATTGCAAATATGTGGACGAAATTTATTGGATTCTGTGTTTTTTTTTTATTATGTTTCTTTTCCATTTAATGTAAACGGATATATATGTAGAAATTAGTCTTTAGTATGTTCATGAATATGAAGATGTTTTAGTATCTTCGTGAATATGAAGATGTTTACTATGAAGCATTATCTAGATCTTTATTCTAAAACCTATAAATATTTATGTAAGACTCCATTTTAAGAGATAAAAAATAAAGAAATTATAGGCATTATTATTTTGAGAGTTTATTCTTCTTGAGTTCTTTGAATTACCTTTATAGCGTATTATCTTGCCGTGAAGCTCTCCTTCTACTTATAAAAATATTTTCAATAGCTGATATTAGCGTCTTCTCGACTTATCAATCGGATAACCATTTCGATTGTGGCTTCTTTCATCATTTCTATCATTACGATTCAGAATTTGATTTTAACGATTTGAGATTCATATTAATTTGTAGGTATTTTGTCGTTCTATACTACTAACTTGTTTGTTCGCAGATTCATCCTTTTAAATTTTTAACAATTTTAAAGTTGTGTTGCCATTGATGTACTCTATCTACTTGACTGAAAATATATATATATATATATATATATATATATATATATATATATTCAATATTAAAAATAAATTAATTAAATAAAAATGGGTTGCTTGATAGAAAAACCAACACTATAAGAACACTTAAATGGTATTAGTAGAATCAACTCTCAAATGGGGTTTTAAGAGCCTTGTTGAAATCTTGATTGTTTTGTGATCTCTACCCATTAGAAAGATGAAACCCAAATAAAAAATATTTAATTAAAAAGATGGAACTAAAATTGTGAGTCCCAGTTATTTTCTTTAATGTGAAAAATAAATGTTGTACTTTATTATTATAATGTTAAATAAAAAGTGATGTATGGCTTTCTGGAACACCTCAAAAGTCCCCAAGTCAAAAACTACAAGGCAACATTGTTACAGATACAAAACAAAAAAAAAATCAATTATTAAAAAGTTCCACTGGGTTTAAAAACGTTTCGCGTCAGATAACGATCATGTAAAGATTAATGAAACTAACTTTAACTAAATTATTGGGGTTCGCCAAGGCAATGAAGAAGTGCAACACAAAGGCGACACTCGAGAGACAAAATAACAAGCTATTGTAGCGGACTCTCACCCTCAAGAAATAAATTTAATATCGTATGGACCATTGGCCCACATATCAGATATTAAACTAATAAGAACTGATACTACACTTGATCTTAGCCAAAATGCCGAGAAAGGTAAGCTTTGTTTAGATAATGAACACTTATTTTGTAGCCCAAACCTTAATACTTGATATGTCCTCTAGCCAACATGGGACATAATCATGAGTTGTATAATATTGCTTTCTTTCTTAACTCTAATGCAACAACAGTCTAAGTCTCGAACAATTCTCTCTTTAACATTGGATAGTGAATTATGAGTGCATCTAACCACATTTAACAAATCCAGGGTGTTGGCAACAAAAAATGCACTCAAGATTACTACAAGCGAGGTTGCCACATGTTCCATATCAAAGAGGGTACAATCCAGCAAATGTAAGAGTGTAAGTCTTATAAGTACTCTCACAATCAAAGGATATGCTTGGGTATAGTAAAACCCAACAGAAGTCCTTACTCACATCCAATGATAAAGGTAAAGAAAAATGATGGGAGTTAAAGATTTTATATGGATTATAAGGCCATCAACATCGAAAAATATTATTGTGCTTGACAAATTCTCCATTCCGATGATCGAAGAGTTGTTGGGTGAAAAACACGAATGAAAATACTTTTCTGGAGTGTACATAGGGTAATTTAGCCTTGTGGATAAAATTTATTGTATTTTTTGTTTTTCATTATGTTTCTTTTCCATTTAATGTAAGGGGATACACGTGGAAATCAGTCTTTAGTGTCTTCATGAAAATGAAGATGTTTACTACGAAGTATTATCTAGATCATTATTTTAAAGCCTATTAATATTTATGTATGACTCCATTTTAAGGGATAAGAAACAAAGAAATTATAGGCATTAGCATTTTGAGAGTTTATTCATTTTGAGTTCTTGGAACTGTAAGACTCGTAATTTTAAATTATACCTTATGTATTTTATTGGATTTTGGTATTTAACTCAGGGGCTTTTTAGCCAAGTTATTAATATTTTGGAGTTTATATGATCAAAAAGATACTTTGATGCCCGATTAGAATTACTTATCGATAAATAAATTAAATTAACTGCGGTGAATCTTTTACGAAGAGTTTAATGCATTATGGGTGAAAGGGTAATTTAATAAATATTTGTTAATTATATTAATATATATGTTTGTGTGGAGGGAAAAGAGAGGAAAATAGAAAGGAAAAGAAGGAAAAAGAAAGAAAAGAAAAGGAGAGGGAAGAAAAAGAAAAGAAAGAAAACGGAAAACTTCTTCTTCTTCCTCGTGTGACCCATTCTTCTCCCTTCCTCCATTGTTACTTGTTTTTGCTTCCTTTTCTTTCCTTTGGATTCGAAAGTTGATAGTGGGTGATAGGACAAGGATTTCTCAACTCCACTCCTCCTCCTTGGTCCGAAAATGAAGGAAAACGGTTTAGGGATTTCAAAACCGTCAAACTCAAATCTCGCCATTTCTTCTGGATCCAAGCTTCGTTTCGCGAAGGGATAGAAGGGAAAGTTGCTCACCACTACACTACGGTGCTAGTGAGCTAACTTTGGAAGCGACGTCGCGAGCAAAGTTTTATCGGAATTGATCGTGGTGCCGTAAATCGACGTTAAAGCTAACGTTAAGGTAAGGGCTCCTTCCAAACTTTTAGTTTGCATTTAGGGACTTACTTGTGGTTGTGTGGAAGAGAATTTGGTTAGGGTTAAAGTAATGTTTTGTGGAGAATGAATTTTAAACCCATTTATGTATGATTTCGAGTATATGAAACTTGTTTGGTTCGAGTGATGGATTGTGTCAATTTGTGTCGTCGTATTCGGCGTGTTCATATTTGATAATCATAGAATTTGAGATGTAGTGGTTGGATGTGGTTTGGTGTGAATTACGAATTGATGTGTTTTTGATGTGGATTGATAATATGTTTGAGTTTGTTTTGTGTGGAATTTGAAAACCATTAAGTTAAATGAGTATTAAGAATGGGGAATCTCTTAATGTCTTGTTTACTTAATGTGTGTTTGTGAAAATCTTTTTGAGTTAAATGAGTATTAAGAATGGGGAATCTCTTAATATCTATGTTTACTAATGTTTTGGAAAATCGTTTAAGTCAAATGAGAATTAAGAATGGGGAATCTCTTAATTTCTTGTTTACTTAATGTTTGTTTTGAAAATCGTTTAAGTTAACTGGGCGTTAAGAATAGGGAATCTCTTAATGTCTTGGTTAGTTAATGTTTGTTTTGAAAATTGTTTAAGTTAACCGGACGTTAAGAATGGGGAATCTCTTAATGTTTTGGTTACTTAATGTTGTTTTGAAAACTGTTTAAGTTAAAATAATATTAAGAATGGGGAATCTCTTAATATGTCTGTTTGCTTAATGTTTGGCGTGAAAATCGTTTAAGTTAAATGAGTATTGAAAATGGGGAATCTTTTAATATCTGCATTTACTTAACGATTGTTGTGGATGGAGTCAGTATATGCTCATGCATTTTCATGCTTTTTGTAAATCGTGCAGATCCGTGATAAGTGGCACCCTGATAAATAGTACTTTGGCCTGTGATAGGCGGTACATTTATGATTTACGTTTTTGTAAATTGTGCAGACCTGTGATAGGTGGCACCTTGGTAAATAGTACTTTGGCCCGTGATAGGCGGTACTTTTACGATTTACGGTTTTTTGTAAATTGTGCAGACCCGTGATAGGTGGCACCTTAGTAAAGAGTACTTTGGCCTGTGATAGGCAGTACATTTACAATTTACGTTCTTTTTAGTAAACCGTGCAGACCCGTGATAGGTGGCACCTTGGTAAACGATACGGGCCCGTGATAGGCAGTACGTTTATGGTTTACGCTTTTTAGTAAATCGTGCAGACCCGTGATAGGTGGCACCTCGGTAATTGGTACTTTGGCCTGCGATAGGTGGTACAATTATGATTTACGGCCCTTTCAGGAGGGTTTTGGTTTGGAATTCCGAGTCCATGCATTTTGGCATATACATATTGCATTAGGGTGCTTGGCACACGAGTCGTGGTTGATTCAAATTATGATTGTGTTGATTTTGCTAAGTGTTATGGTTTGAAATTATGTTTAAGTGTGTTTTTGATTCAAATTATGATTGTGTTGATTTTGCTAAGTGTTATGCTTTGAAATTATGTGTAAGTGTGTTTTTGATTCAAATTATGATTGTGTTGATTTTGCTAAGTGCTATGGTTTGAAATTATGTATAGGTGTGTTTTGATTCAAATTGTAATTGAGTTGGTTTATGAATGTTTGAAAGAATACACAGGGAAATCGATTTACCCAATTGATTTGATGAGTTACAAGGGCCCTGTCCTTCTTGAAATCGATTTACCCAATCGATTTTGTAATATGTTTTTCAAAATGATTTGAGAAATCGATTTGGTAAATCGATTGGATTCGATTGGATTCAATTGGATTCAATATAGGGGCCTTGTCTTTCCCAAAATCAATTTGCTCAATCGATTGGATTCAATATAGGGGCTTGTCTTTCCCAAAATCGATTTGCCCAATCGATTGGATCCAATACAGGGGCTCTGTCTTTCACGAAATCGATTTACCCAATCGATTGGACCATAAAGGGGCTCAATCCTTCTCGAAATCGATTGCTCCAATCGATTGAGGCAAGTTTGGGGTTCAATTTTTACTAAAAACTTTCAAGAAATCGATTTGCCCAATCGATTGGCACAATAGGAAATCTTATTTTGTGTTAGATGATGGATTTCTCAATTGATTATCAATGTATTGGTCAGTTATGTATTATTTGATGGATTGAGAACTTTATTTTGATTTCATTATCATTTGGTAAGCATTGTATGAACTTTTAGCATTTGGAAAACCTTTTAAGATGCATGCTAAGTTGGAAGGGGTAGTTTGTGCATTTGAAAACTTATATGTTATCTGTTAACTGTTAATTTCGGTTGGTGACCCTTTACAACTATTGTGGAAATCTGGCCTTTGCCCTCAGATGAGAGTCAGGGCGGTCCTACTGGTTCGTACCCTACAGATGGGAATGTGGATGGGAATGCTTGATTGGAGCTACGTAGGAGGATCTCACGGGGCGCGTAGAGATTACTCGAGGCGTATAGTTTTTGTTATGTATAGAATGATCAGACTAGGTTGTCACTCAAGACACATATGTCTTTCTTTTGGGCTACTTTTATTTTATATTGGAAGGATGTACATGTACTAATGTTGACATCAGGACATGCTTTGGATTTATATTTTGAAAAAGAAAACTTTTCCGCTGTTTGTAAATTATAATGACTCAATTATTTATCCACGGGTTTTACCTTATTTAATTATGTATTGTATTTTAATTTCTTTTAAAAAAAAATAAAAAAATACACCCTCGCTAAGAAAAACGGGGTGTTACATTTGTGGTATCAGAGCTTTGGTTTGGTTTTCTTTGGGGGTTGTGGAACCTTTGGTTATAGATTGTAGGTCAACCTATAGGTTGGGAGTTGCCGTCTGATCATGCGTCGGTTTAGGTGGTTTGAGTGGTCAAGTCCGAAATAATTATTATGTGTTGATGTGGTCGGAAGCTAATTTTAGAATTATTGAAGTAGTGTTAAGATTCTACTTGATGATGGTTTTATAGGGAAACCATGCTGCCAAGAAGGGATGACACTCAGAGAGCCAATGCTAACAGGGATGATCGAATGGCGGAGGCTATGAATAACATGGCTGCTGCCATTGTTGCACAAACTGCTGCTAAGACTCAATGTGATCTCGAAAAGAGGGAAAGAGAGATCCGTGCTGTAGAGTCAAGAGGGTTGGAAGATTTCCGTCGTTACAATCCTCCCAAGTTTAAGGGGGATGAGAATTCGGAGAAAGCGGATTAGTGGATGCAACAAGTGGAGAAGATCTTCGAAATGATTAACTGTCAAGCGGCAGTGAAGGTCAACTATGCCACTTATATGAGGTCGACCCACGAGGAGGTGAACTGGGAATCGTTCAAACGGAAGTTTTTAGACAAATACTTCCCGATGAGCACCAGGACTAAACTGGGTGATGATTTCCTGAAACTGCAGCAGGGAAACATGACCGTGGGCGAATATGCCGCTAAGTTTGAATCCCTATCAAGACACTTTAGATTTTTCCGTGAAGAGATTGATGAACCGTTCATGTGGCATCGTTTCCAAGACGGACTAAAGTATGAGATTTAAGACTCCGTCTTGCCCTTGGGAATTCAACGTTTCCAAGTTCTTGTGGAAAAATGTAGGGAAGTTGAGGATATGAAGAATAAGAGGGCTAGCCGGGGAGGAAATTTTAGTGCTGGAGGGCCTAGTCGGGTGAATTATTAGAACAACAAGGGGAAACAAGTTGCTAAACCCTATAACCGACCACAAAATAACAACAGTGGGCAGAATCGCCCAGGGAACCAGAATTTCGGGAGACAACTGAGACGAGTGGTTCGATGCTTCCGATGTGGGAAAGAGGGACATTATGCTAACGCCTGTACCCCTAGTACTCTCACCTGCTACAATTGTCAGAAACCAGGACACATGGCAAAGGATTGCACGACTCCAAAGGTGGAACCAGTTGTGAATGTAGCTAGGGCTACTCGTCCTACTGCTAGAGGACGCATTTATTGTGTGAGTGTTGAAGAGGGGAATCCATCTGGCAATCTGATTCAACGTGACTGTGAGATTGCAGGTAACACTCTAAATGCACTTTTTGATTCGGGGGCAACCCATTCCTTCATTGCTATGGATTGTGTGAATCGGTTGAAGTTATCTGTATCTGCTTTACCTTTTGATTTGGTTGTCTCCATACCTGCTAAGACTTTGACAGTAAATTCTGCATATTTACATTGTCAAATGACTATTCAGAATAGGGATTTCTTGGTTAATTTGATTTGTTTACCTCTACAATCACTCGAGGTCAATCTCGGTATGGATTGGATGTCTTATCATTATGTGATCTTGGATTGTGCTCGTAAATTGGTTCTTTTCCCCGAACCAGGAGTTGTTAAGTATTTAGCCGCTAACAAACTCCAAGTGTCGCTAAGTGAAGGGACTCATGAGTTTTTGTCTCTGGCTAATGTGGAGGCAAGGATAAATGTGAACATAGAAGATGTGACTCTTGTCAAAGAGTACCGGGATGTATTCCCAACAGAAATTCTAGGATTGCCACCGGTAAGAGAAGTGGAGTTTGTCATTGATTTGCACCCAAGAACGGGATCAATTTCGATTGCGTCGTACCGAATGTCACCATCGAAATTAAATGAGCTCAAGGGCCAAATTGAAGATTTGTTGAAGAAGAAATTTATTAGACCAAATGTATCGCCATGGGGAGCTCCTGTTTTACTAGTTAAGAAGAAAGACGGAAGCTCACGGTTATGTGTAGATTACAGACAGCTTAATAAGGCAACTATTAAGAATCGTTATCCTTTGCCACGCATTGATGATTTAATGGATCAATTAAGGGGGGCCGCGGTATTTTCGAAGATTGACCTGAAGTCGGGTTACCATCAGATTCGAGTAAGAGAAGGAGATATTCAGAAAACTGCTTTCAGAACCCGTTACGGACATTATGAATATCTCGTGATGCCGTTTGGAGTTACCAATGCACCAGCAATTTTCATGGACTACATGAACAGAATCTTTAATCCATTCCTTGATAAATTTGTTGTGGTGTTCATTGATGATATATTGATTTATTCAAGAACTAAAGAGGAGCATAGAGAACATTTACGTCAAGTTCTTGAGATTTTACGCGAGAAGCAATTGTATGCCAATCTTTCAAAGTGTGAATTTTGGCTAGAGAAAGTGAATTTCTTAGGACATGTGATAACCAAGGAAGGAATCGCTGTAGATCCGGCTAAGATCGAGGCAGTTCTTGCTTGGAAACAGCCTCAGACTGTCACTGACATACAAAGTTTTGTAGGACTGGCAGGGTACTACAGGAGGTTTATTGAAGGTTTTGCTAAGATTGTGACTCCATTGACACAACTTACCAGAAAAGATCAACCGTTCGCATGGACGGAGAAGTGTGAGGAAAATTTTCAATTAGTAAAGAGAAAATTGACGACCTCACCAGTGTTGGTGTTACCGCAATCAGATGAACCCTATGAAGTTTATTGTGATGCATCTCACTAAGGGTTGGGATGTGTTCTGATGCAGCGAAAGAAAGCTGTGGCTTATGCCTCAAGGCAATTGAAGAATCATGAGAGGAACTATCCTACTCATGATTTGGAGCTTGAGGCGGTTGTTTTTGCATTGAGGATCTGGAGGCACTATTTATATGGGTGCACGTTCACAGTGTTCAGTGACCATAAAAGCTTGAAATATTTGTTTGATCAGAAGGAATTGAACATGCGCCAGAAGCGATGGATGGAAACTCTCAAGGATTTTGATTTCACGCTGCAGTACCACCCTGGGAAGGCCAATGTAGTGGCTGATGCGTTGAGTAGAAGGAGTGTGTCGGTGTCTTCTACAATTATGGCTAGACAACAAGAGTTATGAGAAGCTTTTAGAGACCTACACTTGAACGTAGAGTTTGCACCGGGAATTTTGAAATTTGGAATGATTAAGATTTCGAGTGGACTACTTGAAGACATTGCAAATTCTCAAGATGACGCCTTAATTCAAGAGAAAAGGAACCTAATAGTGCAAGGGAAGACCACATAATTCAAGATTGGATCAGATAATATTTTGCGATGTAATGGTAGAATTTGTGTACCAGAAATTACAGATATGAGGAAAGAGATTTTAGAAGAGGCTCATAAGAGTAAGTTGAGTATTCCTCCTAGAGCGACAAAGATGTATCAGGATTTGAGGCAGAATTATTGGTGACCAGGAATGAAGAGGCATGTAGCGGAGTATGTATCGACTTGCCTAACTTGTCAGAAAGCAAAGGTGGAACATCAGCAACCTGCTGGGATGTTGCAACCTTTAGATATACCTGAATGGAAGTGAGACAGCATTTCCATGGATTTTATAACTGGATTGCCTAAGACGAGGAGAAAGAATGATTCTATATGGGTGATAGTGGATCGACTGACTAAATCCGCACACTTTTTGCCAGTAAAGACCACTTATAAGGTAGATCAGCTAACAGAGATTTACATTGCTGAAATTGTGAGGCTACACGGGGTACCATCGAGTATTGTATCAGATCGTGATCCAAAGTTCACATCACATTTTTGGGGAGCATTGCACGAAGCGTTGGGAACGAAACTACGATTGAGTTCAGCTTACCATCGACAAACGGACGGACAGACTGAAAGGACGAATCAGTCCTTGGAAGATCTATTGAGAGCCTGTGTATTAGATAATAGAGGAAGTTGGGATGATGTACTTCCGTTGATTGAGTTCACCTACAACAATAGTTTCCACACAAGTATTGGGATGGCACCATATGAAGCTTTATATGGGCGCAAGTGTCAAACGCCCTTGTGTTGGTATAAGGACGGTGAAAATATGATTGTCGGACCAGAGATGGTGCAACAGACTACAGCTAAGGTAAGGAAGATCAAGGAGAGAATGAAGACTTCACATGATTGTCAGAAGAGTTATGCGGACAAGCGTCGTAGACTGTTAGAATTTGAACAGGGTGACCATGTGTTACTAAGAGTCACACCTACTACTGGAGTTGGTAGAGCATTAAAATCGAAGAAGTTGACTCCGAAATTCATTGGGCCATATAAGATTTCTGCACGAATTGGGCCTGTTGCTTATCGGATTGCATTGCCTCCGATATTGTCCAATATTCATGACGTGTTTCATGTGTCACAGTTGAGGAAATATCTTGCGGATCCATCTCATGTGATCGAACCAGACACAATCCAACTAAAGGATAACTTGTCTTTCGAAGTACCACCTGTGAGAATTGATGACAGGAAGATTAAGCGATTGAGGACCAAGGATGTTTCGTTGGTCAAGGTGATTTGGAACCCAATTACTGGAGATGCGACTTGGGAACTGGAGAGCAAGATGAGAGCACAACACCCAGAGATATTTATCGACACATAGTTTCGAGGACGAAACTAATTTTAGGGGGGTAGTAATGTAAGACCCGTAATTTTAAATTATATCTTATGTATTTTATTGGATTTTGGTATTTAACTCAGGGGCTTTTTAGCCAAGTTATTAATATTTTGGAGTTTATATGATCAAAAAGATATTTTGATGCCCGATTAGAATTACTCATCGATAAATAAATTAAATTAACTGCGGTGAATCTTTTACGAAGAGTTTAATGCGTTATGGGTGAAAGGGTAATTTAATAAATATCTAAAGATTTTGAGATATTTGTTAATTATATTAATATATATGTTCGTGTGGAGGGAAAAGAGAGGAAAATAGAAAAGAAAAGAAGGAAAAAGAAAGAAAAGAAAAGGAGAGGGAAGAAAAAGAAAAGAAAGAAAACGGAAAACTTCTTCTTCTTCCTCGCGTGACCCATTCTTCTCCCTTCCTCCATTGTTACTCGTTTTTGCTTCCTTTTCTTTCCTTTGGATTCGAAAATTGATAGTGGGTGATAGGACAAGGATTTCTCAACTCCACTCTTCCTCCTTGGTCCGAAAATGAAGGAAAATGGTTTAGGGATTTCAAAACCGTCAAACTTAAATCTCGCTGTTTCTTCTGGATCCAAGCTTCGTTTCGCGAAGGGATAGAAGGGAAAGTTGCTCACCACTACACTACGGTGCTAGTGAGCTAACTTTGGAAGCGACGTCGTGAGCAAAGTTTTACCGGAATTGATCGTGGTGCCGTAAATCGACGTTAAAGCTAACGTTAAGGTAAGGGCTCCTTCCAAACTTTTAGTTTGCATTTAGGGACTTACTTGTGGTTGTGTGGAAGAGAATTTGGTTAGGGTTAAAGTAATGTTTTGTGGAGAATGAATTTTAAACCCATTTATGTATGATTTCGAGTATATGAAACTTGTTGGGTTCGAGTGATGGATTGTGTCAATTTGTGTCGTCGTATTCGGCGTGTTCATATTTGATAATCATAGAATTTGAGATGTGTGTTGTGTGGTTTGTGTGGAAAAGTGGTTGGATGTGGTTTGGTGTGAATTACGAATTGATGTGTTTTTGATGTGGATTGATAATATGTTTGAGTTTGTTTTGTGTGGAATTTGAAAACCATTAAGTTAAATGAGTATTAAGAATGGGGAATCTCTTAATGTCTTGTTTACTTAATGTGTGTTTGTGAAAATCGTTTTGAGTTAAATGAGTATTAAGAATGGGGAATCTCTTAATATCTCTGTTTTCTAATGTTTTGGAAAATTGTTTAAGTCAAATGAGAATTAAGAATGGGGAATGTCTTAATTTCTTGTTTACTTAATGTTTGTTTTGAAAATCGTTTAAGTTAACTGGGCGTTAAGAATGGGGAATCTCTTAATGTCTTGGTTAGTTAATGTTTGTTTTGAAAACTGTTTAAGTTAACCGGGCGTTAAGAATGGGGAATCTCTTAATGTTTTGGTTACTTAATGTTGTTTTCAAAACCGTTTAAGTTAAAATAATATTAAGAATGGGGAATCTCTTAATATGTCTGTTTGCTTAATGTTTGGCGTGAAAATCGTTTAAGTTAAATGAGTATTGAAAATGGGGAATCTTTTAATGGGGAATCGTTTAAGTTAAATGAGTATTGAAAATGGTTTGAAATTATGTATAGATGTGTTTTGATTCAAATTGTAATTGAGTTGGTTTATGAATTTTTGAAAGAATACACAGGGAAATTGATTTACCCAATCGATTTGATGAGTTATAGGGGCCCTGTCCTTCTTGAAATCGATTTACCCAATCGATTTTGTAATATGTTTTTCAAAATGATTTGAGAAATCGATTTGGTAAATCGATTGGATTCAATACAAGGGCCTTGTCTTTCCCAAAATCGATTTGCTCAATCGATTAGATTCAATATAGGGGCTTGTCTTTCCCAAAATCGATTTGCCCAATCGATTGGATCCAATACAGGGGCTCTGTCTTTCACGAAATCGATTTACCCAATCGATTGGACCATAAAGGGGCTCAATCCTTCTCGAAATCGATTGCTCCAATCGATTGAGGCAAGTCTGGGGTTCAATTTTTACTAAAAACTTTCAAGAAATCGATTTGCCCAATCGATTGGCATAGTAGGAAATCTTATTTTGTGTTAGATGATGGATTTCTCAATTGATTATCAATGTATTGGTCAGTTATGTATTACTTGATGGATTGAGAACTTTATTTTGATTTCATTATCATTTGGTAAGCATTGTATGAACTTTTAGCATATGGAAAACCTTTTAAGATGCATGCTAAGTTGGATGGGGTATTTTGTGCATTTGAAAACTTATATGTTATTTGTTAGCTGTTAATTTCGGTTGGTGACCCTTTACAACTATTGTGGAAATATGGGCTTTGCCCTCAGATAAGAGTTAGGGCGGTCCTACTGGTTCGTACCCTACGGATAGGAATGTGGATGGGAATGCTTGATTGGAGCTACGTAGGAGGATCTCACGGGGCGCATAGAGATTACTCGAGGCGTATAGTTTTTGTTATGTATAGAATGATCAGACTAGGTTGTCACTCAGGACACATATGTCTTTCTTTTGGGCTACTTTTATTTTATATTGGAAGGATGTACATGTACTAATGTTGGCATCAGGACATGCTTTGGATTTATATTTTGAAAAAGAAAACTTTTCCACTGTTTGTAAATTATAATGACTCAATTATTTATCCACGGGTTTTACCTTATTTAATTCTGTGTTGTATTTTAATTTCTTTTTTAAAAAAAAATACACCCTCGCTATGAAAACGGGGTGTTACAGGAACCATCTTTAGAGCTTATTTTCTTGCCGTGAATCTCTCGTTCTACATTTCAATAAAAACCTTTGTAGCTGATACTAGCATCTTCTTAAATTATCAATCGGATAATCATTTTGATTGTGGCTTCTTTCACCATTTCTATCATTATGACTCTCAATTTGAATTTAACAGTATGAGATTTATATCAATTTGTAGGTATGTTTTCGCTCTATACTATTAACTTTTTGGTTCGTAGATTCATTCTTTTAAATTCTTAGCGACTTTATAGTGATGTTGCATTTGATGTACTCTATCAACTTCAATGAACATATAATTCTATGTATATATATATAGTTATATTGGATTTAAAAACGTTTCTCTTAAGATAACCACCATGGAAAGATTAATACAAACAAATTTTAACTAAATTGGTGGGGTGCGCCAAGCCAATGCAGCAGTGCAACACAAGGGCGACACTCGAGAGACCAAATAGCAAGCTATTATAGCAGACTCTCCCCCTCAAGAAATAAATTTAATATCGTGTGGACCATTGGCCCACATATCAGATATTAAACTGATAAGAACAGATACTACACTTGATCTTAGCCAAAAGGCCGAGAAAGGTATGCTTTGTTTAGATAATGAACTCTTATTTTGTAGCCCAAACCTTAGTGCTTGATACGTCCTCTAGCCAATGTGGGACATAATCCTGAGATGTATAATATTGCTTTCTTTCTTAACTCTAATGCAACAACAGTCTAAGTCTCGAACAATTCTCTCTTTAAACATTGGATAGTGAATTATGAGTGCATCTAACCACATTTAACAAATCCAGGGTGTTGGCCACAAAAAATGCACTCAAGATTACTGCAAGCGAGGTTGCCACATGATCCATATCAAAGAGGGTACAATCCAACGAATGTAAGAGTGTAAGTTCTATAAGTACTCTCACCATCAAAGGATGCGCTTGGGTATAGTAAAACCCAAAAGAAGTCCTTACTCACATTCAATGATAAAGGTAAAGAAAAATGATGGGAGTTAAAGATTTTATATGGATTATAAGGACATCAACATCGAAAAATATTATTGTGCTTGACAAATTCCCCATTCCGATTATCGACGAGTTGTTGGGTTAAAAACACGAATGAAAATACTTTTCTAGAGTGTACATAGGGTAATTTAGCCATGTGGATAAAATTTATTGTATTTTTTGTTTTTCATTATGTTTCTTTTCCATTTAATGTAAGGGGATACACGTAGAAATCAGTCTTTAGTGTCTTCATGAATATGAAGATATTTACTACGAACTATTATCAAGATCTTTATTTTAAAGCCTATAAATATTTATGTATGACTCCATTTTAAGGGATAAGAAACAAAGAAATTATAGGCATTAGCATTTTGAGAGTTTATTCTTTTTGAATTCTTGGAACCATCTTTCGAGCATATTTTCTTGCCGTGAATCTCTCGTTCTACATTTCAATAAAAACCTTTGTAGCTGATATTAGCATCTTCTTAAATTATCAATCGGATAATCATTTCGATTGTGGCTTCTTTCACCATTTCTATCATTATGACTCTCAATTTGAATTTAACAGTGTGAGATTTATATCAATTTGTAGGTATTTTTTCGCTCTATACTATTAGCTTTTTGGTTCGTAGATTCATTCTTTTAAATTCTTAGCAACTTTAAAGTGATGTTGTATTTGATGTACTCTATCAACTTCAATGAACATATAATTCTATGTATATATATATATATATATAGTTATATTGGATTTAAAAACGTTTCTCTTAAGATAACCACCATGGAAAGATTAATGCAAACAAATTTTAACTAAATTGGTGGGGTGCGCCAAGCCAATGCAGCAGTGCAACACAAAGGCGACACTCGAGAGACCAAATAGCAAGCTATTGTAGCGGACTCTCCCCCTCAAGAAGTAAATTTAATATCGTGTGGACCATTGGCCCATATATCAGATATTAAACTGATAAGAACAGATACTACACTTGATCTTAGCCAAAAGGCCGAGAAAGGTATGCTTTGTTTAGATAATGAACTCTTATTTTGTAGCCCAAACCTGAGTGCTTGATATGTCCTCTAGCCAATGTGGGTCATAATCCTGAGTTGTATAATATTGCTTTCTTTCTTAACTCTAATGCAACAACAGTCTAAGTCTCGAACAATTCTCTCTTTAAACATTGGATAGTGAATTATGAGTGCATCTAACCACATTTATAAAATCCAGGGTGGTTGCCCCAAAAAATTCACTCAAGATTACTGCAAGCGAGGTTGCCACATGATCCATATCAAAGAGGGTACAATCCAGCGTATGTAAGAGTGTAAGTCCTATAAGTGCTGTCACCATCAAAGGATGCGCTTGGGTATAGTAAAACCCAACAGAAGTCCTTACTCACATCCAATGATAAAGGTAAAGACAAATGATGGGAGTTAAAGATTTTATATGGATTATAAGGCCATCAACATCGAAAAATATTATTGTGCTTGACAAATTCCCCATTCTGATGATTGAAGAGTTGTTGGGTGAAAAACAAAAATGAAATTACTTTTCTAGAGTGTACATAGGGTAATTTAGGCTTGTGGATAAAATTTATTGTATTTTTTGTTTTTCATTATGTTTCTTTTCATATTTAATGTAAGGGGATACACGTAGAAATCAGTCTTTAGTGTCTTCATGAATATGAAGATGTTTACTACGAACTATTATCTAGATCTTTATTTTAAAGCCTATAAATATTTATGTATGACTCCATTTTAAGGGTTAAGAAACAAAGAAATTATAGGCATTAGCATTTTGAGAGTTTATTCTTTTTGAGTTCTTGGAACCATCTTTAGAGCGTATTTTCTTGCCGTGAATCTCTCGTTCTACATTTCAATAAAAACCTTTGTAGCCGATATTAGCGTCTTCTGTAATTATCAATAGGAAAATCATGTCGATTGTGGCTTCTTTCACCATTTCTATCCTTATGACTCTCAATTTGAATTTAACAGCATGAGATTTATTTCAATTTGTAGGTATTTTTTCGCTCTATACTATTAACTTTTTGGTTCGTAGATTCATTCTTTTAAATTCTTAGCAACTTTAAAGTGATGTTCCATTTGATGTACTCTATCAACTTCAATGAACATATAATTCTATGTATATATATATATATATAGTTATATTGGATTTAAAAACGTTTCTCTTAAGATAACCACCATGGAAAGTTTAATGCAAACAAATTTTAACTAAATTGGTGGGGTGCGCCAAGCCAATGCAACAGTGCAACACAAAGGCGACACTCGAGAGACCAAATAGCAAGCTATTGTAGCGGACTCTCCCCCTCAAGAAATAAATTTAATATCGTGTGGACCATTGGCCCACATATCAGATATTAAACTGATAAGAACAGATACTACACTTGATCTTAGCCAAAAGGCCGAGAAAGGTATGCTTTGTTTAGATAATGAACTCTTATTTTGTAGCCCAAACCTTAGTGCTTGATATGTCCTCTAGCCAATGTGGGACATAATCCTGAGTTGTATAATATTGCTTTCTTTCTTAACTCTAATGCAACAACAGTCTAAGTCTCGAACAATTCTCTCTTTAAACATTGGATAGTGAATTATGAGTGCATCTAACCACATTTAACAAATCCAGGGTGTTGGCCCCAAAAAATTCACTCAAGATTACTGCAAGCGAGGTTGCCACATGATCCATATCAAAGAGGGTACAATCCAGCGTGTGTAAGAGTGTAAGTCCTATAAGTGCTCTCACCATCAAAGGATGCGCTTGGGTATAGTAAAACCCAACAGAAGTCCTTACTCACATCCAATGATAAAGGTAAAGACAAATGATGGGAGTTAAAGATTTTATATGGATTATAAGGCCATCAACATCGAAAAATATTATTGTGCTTGACAAATTCCCCATTCCGATGATTGAAGAGTTGTTGGGTGAAAAACAAAAATGAAATTACTTTTCTAGAGTGTACATAGGGTAATTTAGCCTTGTGGATAAAATTTATTGTATTTTTTGTTTTTGATTATGTTTCTTTTCCATTTAATGTAAGGGGATACACGTAGAAATCAGTCTTTAGTGTCTTCATGAATATGAAGATGTTTACTACGAACTATTATCTAGATCTTTATTTTAAAGCCTATAAATATTTATGTATGATTCCATTTTAAGGGATAAGAAACAAAGTGTAACACCCCGTTTTTCAAAGCGAGGGTGTATTTTTTTTTCAAAAGAGATTAATTTAAAAGAGAGAAATGAATAAGATAAACACCTTTAAATATATAATTAAGTCATTAAAATTTACAAGCAGCGGAAAAGTTTTCAAAATATAAATCCAAAGCATGTCCTGATGTCCACAATAGTACAGGTACATCCTTTCAACTTAACATAAAGGTAGCCCAAAAGAAAAACTTGTGTCCTGAGTGACAACCTAGTCTGATCATTCTATACATAGCAAATACTATACGCCTTGAGTAATCTCCACGCGCCCCGTGAGTTTCTCCTAACGTAGCTCCAATCAAGCACTCCCATCCACATTCCCGTCCGGAGGGTACGAACCGGTGGGATCATCCTGACTCTTATTTGAGGGCAAAGCCCAGATTTCCACAATAGTTGTAAATGGTCACCAACCGAAATTAACAGTTAACACATAACATTTAAGTTTTTAAATGCACAAAATACCTTTTCAACTTAGCATGCACCTTAAAAGGATTTTCCATATGCTAAAAGTTCATACAATGTTTGCCAAATGTAAATGAAATCAAATAGAGTTCTCAATCCATTAAGTAATACACAACTGAACAAAACATTGATAAATTAATTGAGCAATCGATTATCTAACTCATAATAAGAATTTCCACTAAAACAATCGATTGGGAAATCGATTAAGTGGATAGTTGATCCCCTGTATTAAATCCAATCGATTTCCAAATCGATTTCCTGAAGGTTTTTAGTGAAGTTTGAATTCTAGGCTTAATTCAATCGATAGTTGATTTGGCAATTGATTGGACAATTGATTGACAGCATAGCTGAGCCACTAAATTAATGCCAATCGATTGGGCAATCAACTGGGCAATCGATTGACAGCATTGCTGAGCCACTGACTTAATGCCAATCGATTGGGCAATCAACTGGGCAATCGATTGACAGCATTGCTGAGCCACTGACTTGATGCCAATCGATTGGGCAATCGACTAGGCAATCGATTGGGCAATCGATTGACAGCATATTCTTCCAAAAATACATAAACTAACTCGATCACATTCATACACAAATTCACATCTTAACACTTAGCACTGATAATGCAATCGCAACAACAACATGAGTTTCGAAATAGTATTGCAACCAAACATGCTATCACCAAATTCCAAAACCTAACACTTAACACTTATAACACAATTACAACGACCTCATGAGTTTTGAAATGGTATTGCAATCAAACATGTTATCACCAAATTCCAAAACATAACACTTAACACTTATAACAAAATACCCACACGGACAAGATGAACCAACAATTCACAATTTAACAGGGTGTAGTCTCTCACGGACAAACACCTGTGCAGTCTCTCACGGACAAACACAATTCACCAAGAAACGTAAGTCGTAAACGTACCACCTATCACGGGTCAGTACTGTTTACCGAGGTGCCACCTATCACGGGTCAGCACAACTTACCAAACGTAAATCGTACACGTACCACCTATCACGGGTCAGTACAGTTTACCGAGGTGCCACCTATCACGGGTCAGCACGATTTACCACAACAAACAATAAGTAACCAAGACATTAAGAGATTCCCCATTCTTAACGCCCAATTAACTTAAACAATTTACAAAACAACATTAAGTAACCAAGACATTAAGAGATTCCCCATTCTTAACGCCCAGTTAACTTAAACGATTTTAAAAACAACATTAAGTAAATGAGTCATTAAGAGATTCCTCATTCTTAACGCCCAGTTAACTTAAACGATTTTCAAACAACATTAGATAAACGAGACATTAAGAGATTCCCCATTCTTAATTCTCAATTAACTTAAACGATTTTCATAAACTCGCATTAAGTAAACAAGATATTAAGATATTCCCCATTCTTAATACTCATTTCACTTAATGGTTTTCAAATTCCAAACAAAACAAACTCAAACATACTTTCACATTCAATCCATAATTCACACCAAAACACATCAATCAACAAACATCAAGTATGAACACGCCAAATACGACGACACAAATTAACACAATCCATCACTCAAACACAACAAGTTTCATATACTCGAAATCATACATAAATGGGTTTTAAATTCATTTTCCACGATTCATTCATCAAGATAACCAAAACGTAACTCTAAGGTTTTACCCAAATAGCCTTAGATACATTTTCCCCAAATCAATACTCCAACTCTAACAAAATTCTTCTCCACACAACCACATATTAGGCCCTAAATGCAAACTAAAAGTTTGGAAGGAGCCCTTACCTTCACGTTAGCTTCCACGTTCGAACGGTACCGCGAGTAAATCCGGTAAAATCTCCGCTCGCAATGCTGCTTCCAAAGTTGGTCCACTAGCACCGTAGCACGGAGGTGAGCAACTTTCCCTTCTATCTCTTTGTGAAACGAAGCTTAGATCTAGAAGAAACGAGAAGATTTGTGTTTGACGGTTTTGAAATCCCTAAACCGTTTTTCTTCGTTTTTGGATCAAAGAGGAAGAGTGAAGTTGAGAAATCCTTGTCCTATCACACACTATCAATTTCGAACTCAAGGAAGCTAGGAAGAATGAAAATGGATGAAGATGGAGGAAGCAAGAAAAACGCACGCGAGGCAGGGGAGGAAGAAGATGGAATTTTCTGTTTTATCTCCTTCTCTTTTCCTTTCTTCTTTTTTCTTTCCTTTCCATTTTCTTTTCTTTCCATTTCTTTATATATAAACATATATATATATATATATTAATAATAATTAACAAATATCTCCAAATCTTTAGATATTTATTAAATTACCCTTTCACCCATAACGCATTAAACTCTTCGCAAAAGATTCACCGCAGTAAATTTAATTTATTTATCGACGAGTAATTCTAATCAGGCATCAAAATATCTTTTTGGTCATATAAACTCCAAAATATTAATAACTTTGGCTAAAAAGCCCCTGAGTTCAATACCAAAATCCATTAAAATGTATAATTTAAAATTACGGGTCTTACATTACTACCCCCCTAAAATTAGTTTCGTCCTCGAAACTATGCGTTGATAAAAAACTCTGAGTGTTGTTCTCTCATCTTGCTCTCCAGTTCCCAGGTCGCGTCTCCAGTAATTGGGTTCCAAATCACCTTGACTAATGAAACATCCTTGGTTCTCAATCGCTTGATCTTCCTGTCATCAATTCTCATAGGTGGTACTTCGAATAATAAGTTATCCTTTAGCTGGATTGTGTCTGGTTCGATCACATGAGATTGATCTGCAAGATGTTTCCTCAATTGTGACACATGAAACATGTCATGAATATTGGACAGTATCGGAGGCAATGCAATCCGGTAAGCAACGTGCCCAATTCGTGCAGAAATTTGATATGGTCCGATGAATTTCGGAGTCAACTTCTTTGGTTTCAAGGCTCTACCAACTTCAGTAGTAGGTGTGACTCTTAGAAATACATGGTCACCATGTTCGAATTCTAACAGTCTGCGACGCTTGTTCGCGTAATTCTTCTGACGATCTTTTGAAGTCTTCATTTTCTCCTTGATCTTCTTTACCTTAGCTGTAGTCTGTTGCACCATCTCTGGTTCGACAATCATATTCTAACCGTTCTTATACCAACATAATGGCGCCTGACACTTGCGCCCATATAAAGCCTCATATGGTGCCATTCCAATACTTGCGTGGAAACTATTGTTGTAGGTGAACTCAATCAACAGAAGTACGTCATCCCAACTTCCTCTATCATCTAATACACATGCTCTCAACAGATCCTCCAGGGACTGATTCGTCCTTTCAGTCTGTCCGTCCGTTTGTGGATGGTAAGCTGAACTCAATCGTAGTTTCGTTCCAAACGCTTCGTGCAATGCTCCCCAAAAATGTGATGTGAACTTCAGATCACGGTCTCACAATTTCGACAATGTAATCTCACAATTTCGAAAATGTAGACCTCTGTTAGCTGATCTACCTTATAGGTGGTCTTTACTGGCAAAAGTGTGCGGAATTAGTCAGTCGATCCACTATCACCCATATAGAATCATTCTTTCTCCTTGTTTTTGGCAATCCAGTTATAAAGTCCATGGAAATGTTGTCCCACTTCCACTCAGATATATTTAGAGATTGCAACACCCCAGCAGGTCGCTGATGTTCCCCTTGGTACGGAACATCCATCTAGTACCAAACCTAAACACTAAGTCTGACACCGACACATTGAGTACAATATATCATTACCTAATGATAGGACTTCCAATCCATACCAAGAATGATCTTGGGTTATTGTAGAGGTAAACAAATCAAATTAATCGAGAAATCTCTATTATGGACAATTACTTGGCAATGTAAACATGCAATATTTTCAGTCAAAGTCTTAGCAGGCGTAAAACAACCAAATCAAAAGGGTAGTGACGACGCAGATAACTTCCAACGATTCATACAATCCATAGTAATGAAGGAATGGGTTGCCCCCGAATCAGAAAGTGTAGTTAGGGGGTTACCTGTAATCGCACAGTCATATTGAATCAGATTGCTAGATAAATTTCCAACTTCAGCGCCGACGCAATAAACATGTCCTCTAGCAGTAGGAAGAGTAATCCTAGCTACATTCACCATTGGTTCCACCTTCGGAGCCTTGCAGTTCTTTGCCAAGTGCCCTGGTTTATGGCAATTGTAGCAAGTAGGACTGTTAAAGGTACAAACATAAGCATAATGTCCCTCCTCTCCACATCGGAAACATCGTATACCTTGTCCCACTTGTCTCCCAAAGTCTTGGTTCCCTGGGTTATTCAGTCCCCCGTTGTTATCATGTGGTTGATTATAAGGTTTAGCAACTTGTTTTCCCTTGTTCTGATACTTCACCCGACTAGGCCCTCCTGAGTTAAAATTCCCTCCTCGGCTGGCTCTCTTATTCTTCATGTCCTCGACTTCCCTGCATTTTTCCACGAGGACTTGGAAACGTTGAATTCCCAAGGGCAAGACAGAATCTTGGATCTCATATTTTAGTCTGTCTTGGAAACGATGGCACATGAACGGCTCGTCAATCTCTTCACGGAAAAATCTGAAATGCCTTGATAGTGATTCAAACTTAGCAGCATATTCGCCCACAGTCATGTTCCCCTGATGTAGTTTCAGGAAATCATCACCCAGTCTAGTCCTGGTACTCATTGGGAAGTATTTGTCTAAAAACTTCCTTTTGAAAGATTCCCAGTTCACCTCCTTGTGAGCTGATCTCATCAACAACCTTGTACTCCTCCACGAGTACTCAGCATCTCCTAGTAGCATATAAGTGGCATAGTTGACCCTCACTCCCGCCGGACAGTTAATCATTTTGAAGATCTTCTCCACTTCTTGGATCCATTGATCCGTTTTCTCTGAATTCTCATTCCCCTCAAACTTTGGAGGATTGTAACGACAAAAGTCTTCTAATCCTCTTGACTCTGCAGCACGAATCTCTCTCTCCCTCTTTTCGAGATCACGTTGAGTCTTGGCAGCAGTTTGTGCAGCAACAGAAACAGCCATGTTATTCATAGCCTCCGCCATTCGATCACCCCTATTGGCATTGGCTCTCGTGACGTCATTCCTCCTTGGCGGCATGGTTTCCCTATAAAACCATCATCAAGTAGAGTCTTAACATTACTTCAATAATTCTAAGAATAACTTCCGACCACATCAGCACATAATAATTATTATGAACTTGACAACTCAACCCACCTAAACCGACACATGATCAGACAACAACTCCTAACCTACAATCTAAAACTAGAGGTTCCACAGCCCCCAAAGAAAACCAAACCAAAGCTCTTATACCACAATGTAACATCCCGTTTTTCAAAGCGAGGGTGTATTTTTTTTTTTCAAAAGAGATTAAAATAAAAGAGAGAAATGAATAAGTTAAACACCTTTAAATATATAATTAAGTCATTAAAATTTACAAGCAGCGGAAAAGTTTTTCAAAATATAAATCCAAAGCATGTCCTGATGTCAACAATAGTACAGGTACATCCTTTCAACTTAACATAAAGGTAGCCCAAAAGAAAAACATATGTGTCTTGAGTGACAACCTAGTCTGATCATTCTATACATAACAAATACTATACGCCTTGAGTAATCTCCACGCGCCCCGTGAGTTTCTCCCAACGTAGCTCCAATCAAGCACTCCCATCCACATTCCCGTCCGGAGGGTACGAACCGGTGGGATCATCCTGACTCTCATCTGAGGGCAAAGCCCATATTTCCACAATAGTTGTAAAGGGTCACCAACCGAAATTAACAGTTAACACATAACATTTAAGTTTTTAAATGCACAAAATACCTTTTCAACTTAGCATGCACCTTAAAAGGATTTTCCATATGCTAAAAGTTCATACAATGCTTGCCAAATGTAAATGAAATCAAATAGAGTTCTCAATCCATTAAGTAATACACAACTGAACAAAACATTGATAAAGTAATTGAGCAATCGGTTATCTAACTCAAAATAAGAATTTCCACTAAAACAATCGATTAAGAAATCGATTAAGTGGATAGTTGAGCCCCTGTATTAAAGCCAATCGATTTCCAAATCGATTTCCTGAAGGTTTTTAGTGAATTTTGAATTATAGGCTTAATTCAATCGACAATTGATTGGGCAATTGATTGGGTAATTGATTGACAGCATAGCTGAGCCAGTGACTTAATGCCAATCGATTGGGCAATCAACTGGGCAATCGATTGACAGCATTGCTGAGCCACTGACATAATGCCAATCGATTGGGCAATCGATTGACAGCATATTCTTCCAAAAATACATAAACTAACTCGATCACATTCATACACAAATCCACATCTTAACACTTAGCACTGATAACGCAATCGCTACAACAACATGAGTTTCGAAATAGTATTGCAACCAAACATGCTATCACCAAATTCCAAAACCTAATACTTAACACTTATAACACAATTACTACGACCTCATGAGTTTCGAAATGGTATTGCAATCAAACATGTTATCACCAAATTCCAAAACATAACACTTAACACTTATAACACAATACCCACACAGACAAGATGAACCAACAATTCACAATTTAACAAGGTGCAGTCTCTCACGGACAAACACAATTCACCAGGGAGTAGTCTCTCACGGACAAACACATGTGCAGTCTCTCACGGACAAACACAATTCACCAGGGTGTAGTCTCTCACGGACAAACACCTGTGCAGTCTCTCATGGACAAACACAATTCACCAAGAAACGTAAGTCGTAAACGTACCACCTATCACAGGTCAACACTGATTACCGAGGTGCCACCTATCACGGGTCAGCACAACTTACCAAACGTAAATCGTAAACGTACCACCTATCACAGGTCAGTACAGTTTACCGAGGTGCCACCTATCACGGGTCAGCACGATTTACCACAACAAACAATAAGTAACCAAGACATTAAGAGATTCCCCATTCTTAACGCCCAATTAACTTAAACAATTTTCAAAACAACATTAAGTAACCAAGACACTAAGAGATTCCCCATTCTTAACGCCCAGTTAAGTTAAACGATTTTCAAAACAACATGAAGTAAATGAGTCATTAAGAGATTCTCCATTCTTAACGCCCAGTTAACTTAAACGATTTTCAAACAACATTAGGTAAACGAGACATTAAGAGATTCCCCATTCTTAATTCTCATTTAACTTAAACGATTTTCACAAACTCATATTAAGTAAACAAGACATTAAGAGATTCCCCATTCTTAATACTCGTTTCACTTAATGGTTTTCAAATTCCAAACGAAACAAACTCAAACATACTTTCACATTCAATCCATAATTCACACCAAAACACATCAATCAACAAACATCAAGTATGAACACGCCAAATACGACGACACAAATTAACACAATCCATCACTCAAACACAACAAGTTTCATATACTCGAAATCATACATAAATGGGTTTTAAATTCATTTTCCACGATTCATTCATCAAGATAACCAAAACGTAACTCTAAGGTTTTACCCAAATAGCCTTAGATACATTTTCCCCAAATCAATACTCCAACCCTAACAAAATTCTTCTCCACACAACCACATATTAGGCCCTAAATGCAAACTAAAAGTTTGGAAGGAGCCCTTACCTTCACGTTAGCTTCCACGTTCGATTACGGTACCGCGAGTAAATCCGGTAAAATCTCCGCTCGCAATGCTGCTTCCAAAGTTGGTCCACTAGCACCGTAGCACGGAAGTGAGCAACTTTCCCTTATATCTCTTCATGAAACGAAGCTTAGATCTAGAAGAAACGGGAAGATTTGTGTTTGACGGTTTTGAAATCCCTAAACCGTTTTTCTTCATTTTCGGATCAAAGAGGAAGAGTGAAGTTGAGAAATCCTTGTCCTATCACCCACTATCAATTTCGAACTCAAGGAAGCAAGGAAGAACGAAAATGGATGAAGATGGAGGAAGGACGAAAAAACGCACGCGAGGCAGGGGAGGAAGAAGATGGAATTTTCTGTATTCTCTCCTTCTCTTTTCCTTTCTTCCTTTTTCTTTCCTTTCCAATTTTCTTTTCTTTCCATTTCTTTATTTATAAACATATATATATATATATATTAATAATAATTGACAAATATCTTCAAATCTTTAAATATTTATTAAATTACCATTTCACCCATAAAGCATTAAACTCTTCGCAAAAGATTCACCGCAGTAAATTTAATTTATTTATCGACGAGTAATTCTAATCAGGCATCAAAATATCTTTTTGGTCATATAAACTCCAAAATATTAATAACTTTGGCTAAAAAGCTCCTGAGTTCAATACCAAAATCCATTAAAATACATACAGTATAATTTAAAATTACGGGTCTTACACAAAGAAATTATAGGCATTAGCATTTTGAGAGTTTATTCTTTTTGAGTTCTTCGAACCATCTTTAGAGAGTATTTTCTTGCCGTGAATCTCTCGTTCTACATTTCAATAAAAACCTTTGTAGCTGATATTAGCGTCTTCTTAAATTCTCAATCAGATAATCATTTTGATAGTGGCTTCTTTCACCATATCTATCATTATGACTCTCAAATTATAGTGCTTAATATGTCCTCTAGCCAATGTGGGACATAATCCGGAGTTGTATAATATTGCTTTCTTTCTTAACTCGAATGCAACAACATTCTAAGTCTCGAACAATTCTCTCTTTAAACATTGGATAGTGAATTATGAGTGCATCTAACCACATTTAACAAATCCAGGGTGTTGGCCACAAAAAATGCAATCAAGATTACTGCAAGCGAGGTTGCCACATGATCCATATCAAAGAGGGTACAATCCAGCTAATGTAAGAGTGTAAGTCCTATAAGTACTCTCACCATCAAAGGATGCGCTTGGGTATAGTAAAACCCAACAGAAGTCCTTACTCACATCGAATGATAAAGGTAAAGAAAAATGATGGGAGTTAAAGATTTTATATGGATTATAAGGCCATCAACATCGAAAAATATTATTGTGCTTGACAAATTCCCCATTCCGATGATCGAAGAGTTGTTGGGTGAAAAGCAAGAATGGAAATACTTTTCTAGAGTGTACATAGGGTAATTTAACCTTGTTGATAAATTTTTTTTGTATTTTTTGTTTTTCATTATGTTTCTTTTCCATTTAATGTAAGGGGATACACGTTGAAATCATTCTTTAGTGTCTTCATGAATATGAAGATGTTTACTATGAACTATTATCTAGATCTTTATTTTAAAGCCTATAAATATTTATGTATGACTCCATTTTAAGGGATAAGCAACAAACAAATTATAGGAATTAGCATTTTGAGAGTTTATTCTTTTTGAGTTCTTGGAACCATCTTTAGAGCGTATTTTCTTGCCGTGAATCTCTTGTTCTACATTTCAATAAAAACCTTTGTAGCTGATATTAACATCTTCTTAAATTATCAATCGGATAATCATTTCGATTGTGGCTTCTTTCACCATTTCGATCATTATGACTCTCAATTTGAATTTTACAGTATGAGAGTTATATCAATTTGTAGGTATTTTTTCGCTCTATACTATTAACTTTTTGGTTCGTAGATTCATTCTTTTAAATTCTTAGCTACTTTATAGTGATGTTGTATTTGATGTACTCTATCAACTTCAATGAACATATATTTCTATGTATATATATATATAGTTATATTGGATTTAAAAACGTTTCTCTTAAGATAACCCACATGGAAAGATTAATACAAACAAATTTTAACTAAATTGGTGGGGTGCGCCAAGCCAATGCAGCAGTGCAACACAAAGGCGACACTCGAGAGACCAAATAGCAAGCTATTGTAGCGGACTCTCTCCCTCAAGAAATAAATTTAATATCGTGTGGACCATTGGCCCACATATCAGATATTAAACTGATAAGAACAGATACTACACTTGATCTTAGCCAAAAGGCCGAGAAAGGAATGCTTTGTTTAGATAATGAACTCTTATTTTGTAGCCCAAACCTTAGTGCTTGATATTTCCTCTAGCAAATGTGGGACATAATCCTGAGTTGTATAATATTGCTTTCTTTCTTAACTCTAATGCAACAACAGTCTAAGTCTCGAACAATTCTCTCTTTAAACATTGGATAGTGAATTATGAGTGCATCTAACCACATTTAACAAATCCAGGGTGTTGGCCACAAAAAATGCACTCAAGATTACTGCAAGCGAGGTTGCCACATGATCCATATCAAAGAGGGTACAATCCAGCGAATGTAAGAGTGTAAGTCCTATAAGTACTCTCACCATCAAAGGTTGCGCTTGGGTATAGTAAAACCCAACAGAAGTCCTTACTCACATCCAATGATAAAGGTAAAGAAAAATGATGGGAGTTAAAGATTTTACATGGATTATAAGGCCATCAACATCGAAAAATATTATTGTGCTTGACAAATTCCCCATTCAGATGATCGAAGAGTTGTTTGGTGAAAAACAAGAATGAAAATACTTTTCTAGAGTGTACATAGGGTAATTTAGCCTTGTGGATAAAATTTATTGTATTTTTTGTTTTTCATTATGTTTCGTTTCCATTTAATGTAAGGGGATACACGTAGTAATCAGTCTTTAGTGTCTTCATGAATATGAAGATGTTTACTACGAACTATTATCAAGATCTTTATTTTAAAGCCTATAAATATTTATGTATGACTCCATTTTAAGGGATAAGAAACAAAGAAATTATAGGCATTAGCATTTAGAGAGTTTATTCTTTTTGAGTTCTTGGAACCATCTTTAGAGCGTATTTTCTTGCCGTGAATCTCTCGTTCTACATTTCAATAAAAAACTTTGTAGCTGATATTAGCTTCTTCTTAAATTATCAATCGGATCATCATTTCGATTGTGGCTTCTTTCACAATTTCTATCATTATGACTCTCAATTTGAATTTAACAGCATGAGATTTATATCAATTTGTAGGTATTTTTTCGCTCTATACTATTAACTTTTTGGTTCAAAGATTCATTCTTTTAAATTCTTAGCGACTTTAAAGTGATGTTGCATTTGATGTAGTCTATCAATTTCAATGAACATATAATTCTATGTATATATATATATATATATAGTTATATTGGATTTAAAAACGTTTCTCTTAAGATAACCACCATGGAAAGATTAATTCAAACAAATTTTAACTAAATTGGTGGGATGCGCCAAGCCAATGCAGCAGTGCAACACAAAGGCGACACTCGAGAGACCAAATAGCAAGCTATTGTAGCGGACTCTCCCCCTCAAGAAATAAATTTAATATCGTGTGGACCATTGGCCCACATATCAGATATTAAACTGATAAGAACAGATACTACACTTGATCTTAGCCAAAAGGCCGAGAAAGGTATGCGTTTGTTAGTTAATGAACTCTTATTTTGTAGCCCAAACCTTAGTGCTTGATATTTCCTCTAGCCAATGTGGGACATAATCCTGAGTTGTATAATATTGCTTTCTTTCTTAACTCTAATGCAACAACAGTCTAAGTCTCGATCAATTCTCTCTTTAAACATTGGATAGTGAATTATGAGTGCATCTAACCACATTTTACAAATCCAGGGTGTTGGCCACAAAAAATGCACTCAAGATTACTGCAAGCAAGGCTGCCACATGATCCATATCAAAGAGGGTACAATCCAGTGAATGTAAGAGTGTAAGTCCTATAAGTACTCTCACCATCAAAGGATGCGCTTGGGTATAGTAAAACCCAACAGAAGTCCTTACTCACATCCAATGATAAAGGTAAAGAAAAATGATGGGAGTTAAAGATTTTACATGGATTATAAGGCCATCAACATCGAAAAATATTATTGTGCTTGACAAATTCCCCATTCCGATGATCGAAGAGTTGTTTGGTGAAAAACAAGAATGAAAATACTTTTCTAGAGTGTACATAGGGTAATTTAGCCTTGTGGATAAAATTTATTGTATTTTTTGTTTTTCATTATGTTACTTTTCCATTTAATGTAAGGGGATACACGAAGAAATCGGTCTTTAGTGTCTTCATGAATATGAAGATGTTTACTACGAACTATTATCAAGATCTTTATTTTAAAGCCTATAAATATTTATGTATGACTCCATTTTAACGGATAAGAAACAAAGAAATTATAGGCATTAGCATTTAGAGAGTTTATTCTTTTTGAGGTTCTTGGAACCATGTATAGAGCGTATTTTCTTGCCGGGAATCTCTCGTTCTACATTTCAATAAAAACCTTTGTAGCTGATATTAGCTTCTTCTTAAATTATCAATCGGATAATCATTTCGATTGTGGCTTCTTTCACCATTTCTATCATAATGACTCTCAATTTGAATTTAACAGCTTGAGATTTATAACAATTTGTAGGTATTTTTTCGCTCTATACTATTAACTTTTTGGTTCGTAGATTCATTCTTTTAAATTCTTAGCGACTTTAAAGTGATGTTGCATTTGATGTACTCTATCAACTTCAATGAACATATATTTCTATGTATATATATATAGTTATATTGGATTTAAAAACGTTTCTCTTAAGATAACACACATGGAAAGATTAATACAAACAAATTTTAACTAAATTGGTGGGGTGCGCCAAGCCAATGCAACAGTGCAACACAAAGGCGACACTCGAGAGACCAAATAGCAAGCTATTGTAGCGGACTCTCCCCCTCAAGAAATAAATTTAATATCGTGTGGACCATTGGCCCACATATCAGATATTAAACTGATAAGAACAGATACTACACTTGATCTTAGCCAAAAGGCCGAGAAAGGTATGCTTTGTTTAGATAATGAACTCTTATTTTGTAGCCCAAACCTTAGTGCTTGATATGTCCTCTAGCCAATGTGGGACATAATCCTGAGTTGTATAATATTGCTTTCTTTCTTAACTCTAATGCAACAACAGTCTAAGTCTCGAACAATTCTCTCTTTAAACATTGGATAGTGAATTATGAGTGCATCTAACCACATTTAACAAATCCAGGGTGTTGGCCACAAAAAATGCACTCAAGATTACTGCAAGCGAGGTTGCCACATGATCCATATCAAAGAGGGTACAATCCA
>JBBPBS010001102.1:11523920-11545538 GCA_037974835.1 Cicer judaicum | reverse complement strand
CAAACAAATTTTAACTAAATTGGTGGGGTGCGCCAAGCCAATGCAACAGTGCAACACAAAGGCGACACTCGAGAGACCAAATAGCAAGCTATTGTAGCGGACTCTCCCCCTCAAGAAATAAATTTAATATTGTGTGGACCATTGGCCCACATATCAGATATTAAACTGATAAGAACAGATACTACACTTGATCTTAGCCAAAAGGCCGAGAAAGGTATGCTTTGTTTAGATAATGAACTCTTATTTAGTAGCCCAAACCTTAGTGCTTGATATGTCCTCTAGCCAATGTGGGACATAATCCTGAGTTGTATAATATTGCTTTCTTTCTTAACTCTAATGCAACAACAGTCTAAGTCTCGAATAATTCTCTCTTTAAACATTGGATAGTGAATTATGAGTGCATCTAACCACATTTGACATATCGAGGGTGTTGGCCACAAAAAATGCACTCAAGATTACTGCAAGCAAGGTTGCCACATGATCCATATCAAAGAGGGTACAATCCAGCGAATGTAAGAGTGTAAGTCCTATAAGTACTCTCACCATCAAAGGATGCGCTTGGGTATAGTAATACCCAACAGAAGTCCTTACTCACATCCAATGATAAAGGTAAAGAAAAATGATGGGAGTTAAAGATTTTATATGGATTATAAGGCCATCAACATCGAAAAATATTATTGTGCTTGACAAATTCCCCATTCCGACGATCGAAGAGTTGTTCGGTGAAAAACACGAATGAAAATACTTTTCTAGAGTGTACATAGGGTAATTTAGCCTTGTGGATAAAATTTATTGTATTTTTTGTGTTTCATTATGTTTCTTTTCCATTTAATGTAAGGGGATACACGTAGAAATCAGTCTTTAGTGTCTTCATGAATATGAAGATGTTTACTACGAACTATTATCTAGATCTTTATTTTAAAGCCTATAAATATTTATGTAAGACTCCATTTTAAGCGATAAGAAACAAAGAAATTATAGGCATGAGCATTTTGAGAGTTTATTCTTTTTGAGTTCTTGGAACCATCTTTAGAGCGTATTTTCTTGCCGTGAATCACTAATTCTACATTTCAATAAAAACCTTTGTAGTTGATATTAGCGTCTTCTTAAATTATCAATCGGATAATCATTTCGAATATGGCTTCTTTCACCATTTCAATCATTATGACTCTCAATTTGAATTTAACAGCATGAGATTTATATCGATTCGTAGGTATTTTTTCGCTCTATACTATTAACTTTTTGGTTCGTAGATTCATTTTTTTAAATTCTTAGCAACTTTAAAGTGATGTTGCATTTGATGTACTCTATCAACTTCAATGAACATATAATTCTATGTATATATATATATATATATATATATATATATATATATATATATATATATATATATATATAGTTATATTGGATTTAAAAACGTTTCTCTGAAGATAACCACAATGGAAAGATTAATGCAAACAAATTTTAACTAAATTGGTGGGGTGCGCCAAGTCAATGCAGCAGTGCAATACAAAGGCGACACTCGAGAGACCAAATAGCAAGCTATTGTAGCGGACTCTCTCCCTCAAGAAACAAATTTAATATCGTGTGGACCATTGGCCCACATATCAGATATTAAACTGATAAGAACAGATACTATACTTGATCTTAGCCAAAAGGCCGAGAAAGGAATGCTTTGTTTAGATAATGAACTCTTATTTTGTAGCCTAAACCTTAGTGCTTGATATGTCCTCTAGCCAATGTGGTACATCATCCTGAGTTGTATAATATTGCTTTCTTTCTTAACTCTAATGCAACAACAGTCTAAGTCTCGAACAATTCTCTCTTTAAACATTGGATAGTGAATTATGAGTGCATCTAACCACATTTAACAAATCCAGGGTGTTGGCCACAAAAAATGCACTCAAGATTACTGCAAGCGAGGTTGCCACATGATCCATATCAAAGAGGGTACAATCCAGTGAATGTAAGAGTGTAAGTCCTATAAGTACTCTCACCATCAAAGGATGCGTTTGGGTATAGTAAAACCCAACAGAAGTCCTTACTCACAACCACTGATAAAGGTAAAGAAAAATGATGCGAATTAAAGATTTTATATAGATTATAAGGCCAACAACATCGAAAAATATTATTGTGCTTGACAAATTCCCCATTCCAATGCTCGAAGAGTTGTTGGGTGAAAAACACAAATGAAAATACTTTTCTAGAGTGTACATAGGGTAATTTAACTTTTTGGTTCATAGATTCATTCTTTTAAATTCTTAGCGACTCTAAAGTTATGTTGCATTTGATGTACTCTATCAACTTCAATGAACATATAATTCTATATATATATATATATATATAGTTACATTGGATTTAAAAACGTTTCTCTTAAGATAACCACCATGGAAAGATTAATGCAAACAAATTTTAACTAAATTGGTGGGGTGCGCCAATCCAATGCAGCAGTGAAACACAAAGACGACACTCGAGAGACCAAAAAGCAAGCCATTGTAGCAGACTCTCCCCCTCAAGAAATAAATTTAATATCGTGTGGACCATTGGCCCACATATCAGATATTAAACTGATAAGAACAGATACTACACTTGATCTTAGCCAAAAGGCCGAGAAAGGCATGCTTTGTTTAGATAATGAACTCTTGTTTTGTAGCCCAAACCTTAGTGCTTGATATGTCCTCTAGCCAATGAGGGACATAATCCTGAGTTGTATAATATTGCTTTCTTTCTTAACTCTAATGCAACAACAGTCTAAGTCTCGAACAATTCTCTCTTTAAACATTGGATAGTGAATTATGAGTGCACCTAACCACGTTTAACAAATCCAGGGTGGTGGCCACAAAAAATGCACTCAAGATTACTGCAAGCGAGGTTGCCACATGATCCATATCAAAGAGGGTACAATCCAGCGAATGTATGAGTGTAAGTCCTATAAGTACTCTCACCATTAAAGGATGCACTTGGGTATAAGAAAACCCAACAGAAGTCCTTACTCACATCCAATGATAAAGGTAAAGAAAAATGATGGGAGTTAAAGATTTTATATGGATTATAAGGCCATCAACATCGAAAAATATTATTGTGCTTGACAAATTCCCCATTCCGATGATCGAAGAGTTGTTGGGTGAAAAACACGAATTAAAATGCTTTTCTAGAGTGTACATAGGGTAATTTAGCCTTGTGGATAAAATTTATTGTATTTTTTGTTTTTCATTATGTTTCTTTTCCATTTAATGTAAGGGGATACACGTAGAAATCAGTCTTTAGTGTCTTCATGAATATGAAGATGTTTAGTAGGAATTATTATCTATATCTTTATTTTAAAGCCTATAAATATTTGTGTATGACTCCATTTTAAGGGATAAGAAACAAAGAAATTATAGGTATTAGCATTTTGAGAGTTTATTCTTTTTTAGTTCTTGGAACCATCTTTAGAGCGTATTTTCTTGTTGTGAATCTCTCTTTCTACATTTCAATAAAAACCTTTGTAGCTGATATTAGCGTCTTCTTAAATTATCAATCGGATAATCATTTCGATTGTGGCTTCTTTCACGATTTCTATCATTATGACTCTCAATTTGAATTTAACAGTATGAGATTTATATCAATTTTTGGTATTTTTTTGCTCTATACTATTAAGTTTTTGGTTCGTAGATTCGTTCTTTTAAATTCTTAGCGACTTTAAAGTTATGTTGCATTTGATTTACTCTATCAACTTCAATGAACATATAATTCTATGTATATATATAGTTATATTGGATTTAAAAACGTTTCTCTTACTTTCTATTACTTTCTCTCATAAACATTTGTTAACTTATAATAATTTAAAAATATATCCTAATCATTTTTAGTATCAATATAAATAAAAATAAACTTTCAATTCTAAATTTAATAACTTCTTATATGAAACATCACGTGACGTGATGTTTCTGATAATTTACACTTGATATTTATATTAAAATTTATTTACACTTTCATATTACTATAAATGACATACAAACATGCAAGTATATACACATTCTCAAAGACACGTTAAAATAATGTAATATATGATGCACAAAATCGTATTCTTGAAAAAAAAAAATTTGCATCCAACCATGTATTCTTCCTTACAATTAATCAAGATTTATACTTGCATAAATTCAAGACAATCCATATACATTATTTTAAATAACTTAATATATTTAATATGCATCTTCAATCTTAATTGTTTAAATTTGTCAAGATTTAAAATATCAAAATTATAAATAAATTTTCTTCTATAAGTCAATCACAAATTCTTCTTCTTAGTCTCAAAACATCAATCATAGACAAACAAAAATTTTATCAAAATATATTACCTCTAAATCTATATTATTAATTTTCTACATCCAATCTCTATATTATTATATATGCATCAGAAAAGAAAAGTTTAATATATATGCATTTCAAACATAAATATTATAAATATTATATGTAATGTATTAACATTAAATAACTTTCGATGTCCGAATTTTTATGTTCCAATACATAAATTAATTTTTAAAATCTAAACAAGAAAAATTGATGGATAAACCATATAAAATTCACAACAATTATTTATGCTCATGCCTCAACGACAACAAGAGGTGCATTCGGGAAAAATACTATATAAGTATAATTAACTAATAATGCATATATATCAAATATCACATAGTGTTAAATTTAACATAAAACAAAGATTAGTTTATACATGAATTTGGAATGTTAAATATTGATATTCATATAAATTAAATGTTTGATTATCCCTATCAATTTATATATATTAAATGCAAATGGGTTAACCAACGAATCCCTTTTAAGATACTTTAAAATCCTTGAAGTGAATTGGACACTTATATCAAACTTATCAATCAATGATAATTTATATAATAAAGTTCTTTTATTTACTGGCATGCACTAGAAGAAGAAAAAAATGACTGAGAAATATTTTGACACAAATTTAACTCATGTAAACATGAAATTTGTCTGCTGTTTTCTATCTCTAAGATGTCTCTGTTTATAAAGAAACTTATACCATTTAATTAAAGAAGACAACTCTTGAAAAGTTCTTAACTATTAATAATTTAACATATGCATTGGTTTGATGGCTAGTAAATGTCTTAAACCCAAGAATTACAGTCACTTGACCAAAAAATCCATTAAATTATTTAATTTTATTATATTAATATAGCTATTAAAAAATTTCAAATATATTTTGGACATTCTTCTCTCAAGATCTATTAATCACATTAATCAGCCCTCCAAAACATGTTACAATGGAGATCAAATATTTAAAATGGTTAATGGTAACTCCTCCTCGTAACCATATTGGTAACACTTTACTTTATACTGCTTATTGCTCTAAACCTTTACTCCTAAATAGTATGTTGCATGTGCCTAGTATTTCAAAGAAATAGCCAAGTGTTTCCAATTTGCAAAAGATAATAATGTTTTCTTTGAATTTCATGCTAAACATTGTTATGTCAAATCTCAGGTTAACCATGATATTCTTCTAGCTGGAAAGATTAAACATTAAGTTATGTCAAATCTCAGGTTAACCATGATATTCTTCTAGCTGGAAATATTAGAAATGAATTGTATGCTTTTTTGATTTCATTAAGCTGTACAATTCCTGTGACAAATGTGCTTCTACTTGTAATCAGTCTAATTCATTTGCACTGTAGTCTGTCTAACTCAGTGAATGTTAATGTTGTTGTTCATGATTCCAATAGGTTAAAGTCCACTGTAAGGCATTCTAGGCTTGGTCATACCTCAAATAGGATTATTTATATTGCTTTATCCAATTTTAATATTTCTCACGATATGAATAAATTGACTTCTGTTTTCCAAGCATGCTGTTTAGGCAAGTCTCATAAGCTATCTTTTAATGATTCTTTGACTATAAATGATGCTCCCCTTCAACCTATTTATTCTGACATTTGGTTCCAACCCCTATTCTTTCAATTAATCGCAGTAAAGACTATTTGCACTTTATTGATACTTTCTCTAAATTTACTTATATATATCTCTTACAAAACAAGTCTCAAGTTTTATCATGCTTTTTACATTGTCAGAAAATTATTGAAAACCGACTTGATCTTAAAATCAAGTCTATACAAACTGATGGGGGGGAAGAAAGTATGTTGCTTTCTCCAAATTCCTCAATGGTCATCGCATCACACATAGAGTAAGTTGCGCTCACACTCGCTCTATTAGCAAATGAATTCACGCATTTTTGTTATTGGGGCGAAGCCTTTAGAACTATGCCATACTTTCTAACATAATAATTAAGTCGCACTACGAGTTTACTAAGTGACTTGTTGATGACTATCCTTTACATCAATCAGTTAAGTGATTTATCTCTTAAGAGAGTATCCCAAAATTAGTGTTGAGCTTTTTTTCATCTTTTCAGAAATCACAATTCAGTGGAAGCCTGTTTATGATTCTTAGATCACTCTCTCAATTATCATCTCTTTCATGTTTCAGTTGATAGAAACATATTTCAACGAGTGTTAAGGAAGATGATATGATGATTCCTACTAAGGTTAACTAAAGTAGGGTTTTCTAAACTAGAAAGAGAAAAATAAGAGAATTACCTAAGAAATTAAAAGACATTTTTCTTCATTGATTGATTATTAAAAGAGGACAGTACACTTATACATACTATTCTAAATAAATCATAATCATTCATGTGGCATAATCTAAAGGATCCTAAGAACATTCTAGAAAAAAAATTAACATAAACTAACTACTAATATATCCAAAATACTAATTAGAATATTTTAACTAATAATTTGATTAACTAGAACTTAAGGCCACACCGTCTTGGTTTAACTGCAATTTTCTGCAAAATAAAGAATTGCGACACAAGCAACCATTATCCTAAATTAAATTTAAAACCTTAGTCTACATAAACTTTAGAGTTCATACACAATGCTGATTAAATTGTATATTTTACACCAAATGTTAAAAAAACAAAAGTCATGGAAACTAAAATATCGGACTTATAATACCATGATTGAAGAGCTTACAAATAAGACATGTTGAATATCTCACTTTTACAACTTTCAAGGAAATTTCCATATATATAAGCCAGTTTATTTATTCCTCTTGCTTTACAGTCTAAAGTGTTCTAGTGCACAAGTACCATCTAGCCCTTTTCCATAGTAGTATGAAACCAAGTCCTTTACTGATGTCTCCTTGTAAACAGGAGGATTCTCAGGTGTCAGCAACTCACTTATAGGTCCATATAGTTTTGAATTCTCAGGAGGAAGATGTTGTCTGAAAAAGCATGCTACTGAAACTCTTGGACCAAGTTTTTGTGCAAGAACTCTGTGCTTAACGCTGATGAACTTATCGTTTGTGATTAGCTGCAAAAGAGTGTTTAGATAATATTGAGTTTGGAGAATTGACATTGTATTAAGAAAAACCAGCAAGGAAATATTGCAGAAGGAAGCAGTAAGTTTGAGTCAATTTGTCTTCCCTACAAGACATGTTTTTGAAAATGTCCAATGTAACCATCATGTCATGATAAGATGATAAAGAACCGTTAGTCTATATTTTCTGATTTTAAACTAGTAGCGGTGAAACTGTGTAGAAGCACGGGTACTAAAACATACTTTAGATAGCAAAATCAAATTATAAGGAGATGACACGTGTCCTCTTAATCATTCTTTTATTAAAGCCTATTTGGATCGACCTATTTAAACTTATCTACTGACATAAACATGTAAGAAACTATTTGGAAGAGCCAATGGAAACTGCTTATGACAGTCTATAATCTGTTGTCAACTTATTTTCATAAGCTCTCCATGATAGTTTATGAAAATATCTTATAACTTACACAGTAATAGTTAGCTTAAGCACTTAATTAAGTTGTTTATCCAAACATGGCCTATATAGACAGCTAAACAACTATTAAAAAATGGATACATTTACCTGCATCATGTCACCAAGATTAACGACCAAAGCGCCAGGAATTGGTGTAACATCAACCCATTGATCTTCATGAAAAACTTGTAGGCCACCAATTTGATCTTGTAATAGAACAGTGAGGAAGCTACTATCAGAATGAGCACTGGTACCATAAGTGAGTTCTGGCTCAGGGCAAGATGGGTAATAATGGGATATTAGGAAAAGTCCTTCAGCACAATCTATGTCCTTAAGGTAACTTGAATTGAGGCCTAATGCTTCAGAAAGCAGTTCAAACAGAAGCATCCCCACTTTCTTAACATACTCAGAGTATTCAATTGTTATATCTCTGCAGGTAAAAAAAAAGTTAAATAATATTAGGGTGGAAAAGATAATAGAGAGCTTTTGAATTTGTATGGTTTAGAAAATCTTGGTTTCTCATAGAGAGGTTTCAGATTAAAAATATTTTCTCATGAACAAGTTCATAAAGATCTCAAAAATTCTAATTCACGCCCTCTAATTTGAAGTTATGCACTTTCATTAAAAAAAATCATGAAGTTGCAGTGGATAAATTGGACTTTTTCCTGATAAAATGTTCTAAAATACCATTTTTGGTGATTGTTAGTGCTGTGTTAATGGACAAATTAGATCTTTGATATTGAAAGAAAAGACTGAAGGTGCTCTAGACTATTGGTTAATAGGAAGGGAAAAGCTTTTGCTAAGTAACAATGGTTGAAAAAACATGTGATGAGATTTATGGGGAAAGAAGAGGAAAGTATATGTAAATAAAATAATTTATTTAATAATGGAATAACTAAGTTGCTTGTCACAAAGATAAAATATCAAATTTCAACCTGTAGATTCCAATCAAGATCAAACACTGAACATCAATAATACAATAGAACAAATTGCATCAACAACAGAACAATGGCCTTAAACAGAATTCTGAATAGTATATAATTTAGACAGTAAATCATATAGCAGGAAAAAAGTACTGGTCTACAGGCATGTATTCAAATAGCAAAACTTCTCAGAATTGAAAATGGGAGCCATGGGGAGTATGAAAATTCATTGTAACAATTTTACTTAGTGTTGTTCTCTGGTCGTCATTAGCCAACGGTCGGGGTTTTTTCTCCGATTTTAGAATTTTCACATTATTTTCTTATATTGTGATTGTTATTTAAATATCTCTTGTTTGTTTATTTTCCCAACAATTGATAGAAAGCAAATAGGATAGAGAAATTGACCAGCCAACCTAAACAACAAAAACTATGTACTAGCCCCAATCATGCTGCTATTCTTATTCTATTCTAGAAAAAGTATAGATCTATGAACCACAGACCTATTACACATATATTGAACACGACACGGGCATAAGAGCAATGATAATAATCCGAAAAAAGGAATTAACTAAATGTAAGTATACGTGCCAATGTGGTATAATAGATACTCCATCTGGTCACTGTTATAAACAAAAAAAATGTCTTAAATTTTTTGTCACTATTATAAACAAAAGTTAACTAGTTTTAACTCATGTTATTATTCAAAATACACTCCCTTTATTTAATTTAAAACATTTAATGTTAACTCATTTTATGCTATTATTCACATACACCCTTTTATTTAATTTAAAATATTTAATCTTGATAGTTAAGTGTTTGATTTTAAAAAAAGACAATTTAATTTGTGTTTTAAATGAAATTTAAAAAATTAATTGCACATAAATAGGTTTCTTAATACAGTTTTTTGGATATAATAATGACCGGAGGGAGCACATGATAAATATACCTGCAAATTGAAGGCAATTCCTGAGGGTCAAGAGGCTGTGGAGCCATAACACAAGAGAGAGTATCCCTCCAATTAACAGCTGGAGTAACATATAAATCAAAATTGGTATTAAAATATGCCCTTTTAGTAATATCACGAGAATAAAACTCTTTCTTAGTTTCAGTGTCCTGTTCATGAAATCTAAGCACCCCATCAAGCATATCATCCAAAACAGTAGATGGAATCCCGTGATTGATCACTTGAAAGAACCCCCAATTCTCACTTGCATACTTTACTTTCTCAATTATATCAAAACGTGAACTTGAACTTGTAAATAGAGCTCCAAAGTCAATGATTGGAATATTGAGATTGGTGGAAGTGATTTGATTGTTATGTTCATGAATCTTATCATGGATGAATATCTTAGGGACTTTGGATAAACCAGAATCTACAAGTCCTTTCACACCTGATTTTGATTCATCAAGAAGCTTCAATTCTTTGTACCTATCATAAACATGTTCATGTTCTTCCTCTCCTTCAATTTCTTCTAGATTTGTGCTAACCATGTTTTCTTTTTTTAACACAAGAAATCAGCAGCTAAGATACTTGTCTCTGACTTTTTGGGAAATTGGATAATGTTAGGCTCCTCAGCAGGTAATATTTGAGTTTTATATTTTAGAAGAATAATTAAGTAAATTATTGTTTTGTTTCTAATAAGTAAATTATTGTTCTATCGGATTAATAATTCAATCCATATTTATAATAAGAGAGGTATCATAAAATAGTATTTACAATTAACTTATAATATTGACTTAGTTACATATTTTGTTCTTTATTTTTTGTCCGTTTTAAAAAAAAATATATTCAATTACACCATTTGTTATTTTTAAGTGAGTCACAACTTATCTTTGTGACACTTGCACCATTTGTTATATGTGGCTGGGAAAGCAAAAACAAAATGGTTTGATAAAATTCAAATTTGTCTTTTATCTTTTTAATGAAACTTAACTTAATTATATATTTTTAACACGGAATATAAATTAGTCCTAAACCATAAATTAGTCTTTAACACACTAGTTGTCAAGGAACAGAATAGTTGCACTAGTTACACATTTCTTAGCAGATGTTTCATCAAATAATTCACATCCACTATTTTCAACCCACACATCAAAGAAAAAAGTAGAAATTTAATATTATTGTGAAGAAGATTCACTTTCATTTGGTACGGAGAATGAATGGTTTTTCATACCTTTTACCCTTAGAATTTATATTTTGTTTTGTCCCCGATGTAATTTTAAAAAATATTCACTTTCTAATATTATCATTTATTATTGTATATTACACCTCTTTCTAAAATAATTCATTTTTTATGGTTGATTGTTCTAGTATTTAAAATATTGTTTATGATAATAAATATTAAAATTTGAAATATAAGAAAATATAAAATAAAATAAAAAATTGAATGGTTCATAAAAGTGTATAGACAGAACCCAATAGCTTTACAAGATATACAGTTGTCAAAAAGAGGCAAACCATTTTGCTTCAATAGAGTTGTGATTGTGTTTTAGAACACAAAGTTGAATTTGATGGGTAGAATTTCGCAAAGGTATAATTTGGTGGATATGTAGTAAAATTTTCTTAAATAGTGCAAAAGTATTTAAGATGTGTGGGTTGATACATACTTAAAGGTGGCACCCAAAAGAAGCTTCAAAATGGAGTTTTAAAGCGCTTAAATGGTATTTAGTAGAATCAATTCTCAAATGAGGTTTTAAGAGCCTTGTTGAAATCTAGATTGTTTTGTGATCTCTTTTCATTAGAAAGATGGAATCCAAATAAAAAATATTTAATTAAAAATATGGAACTCAAATTGTGGGTCCCAATTATTTTCTTTAATATAAAAAATAAATGTTTTACTTTATTATTATAATGTTAAATAAAAAATGATGACTGACTTTCTGGAACACCACAAAAGTCCCCAAGTCCAAAACTACAAGGCAACTTTGTTACAGATAAAAAAAAAATCAATTATTAAAAAGTTCTACTGGGTTTAAAAACGTTTCTTGAAAGATAACGACCAGGAAAAGATTAATGCAAACTAACTTTAACTAAATTGGTGGGGTACGCCAAGTCAATGCAGTAGTGCAATACAAAGGCGACACTCAAGAGACCAAATAGCAAGCTATTTTAGCGAACTCTCCCCCTAAAAAAATAAATTTAATATCGTGTGGACAATTGGCCCACATATCAGATATTAAACTGATAAGAACAGATACTACACTTGATCTTAGTCAAAAGGCCGAGAAAGGTATGCTTTGTTTAGAAAATGAACTCTTATTTTGTAGCTCATACCTCAGTACTTGAGATGTCTTCTAGCCAATTTGGGACATAATCATCAATTGTATAATATTGCTTTCTTTCTCAACTCTAATGCAACAACAGTCTAAGTCTCAAACAATTCTCTCTTCAAACATTGGATAGTGAATTATGAGTACCTCTAACCACATTTAACAAATCCATGGTGTTGGCCACAAAAATGCACTCAAGAATACTACAAGGGAGAGGCTATAATCCAGCGAATATAAGAGTGTAAATCCTATAAGTACCCTCACCATCAAAGAATGAGATAGAAAAATATGTCACTGAAACGTAAAGCTAGGGTACAATAAAACCCAACAGTAGTCCTTACTCACATCCAATGATATTGGTAAAGAAAAATGATGGGAATTAAAGGTTTTCTATGGATTATAAGGCAATCAACATCGAAAAAAATTATTATGTTTGAAAAATTCCCCATTACGATGATTGAAGAGTTGTTGGGTGAAAAACACGAATGAAAATACTTTTCTAGAGTGTACATAGAGTAATTTAGCCATGTGGATTGAATTTATTGTATTTTTTTGTTTTTCATTATGTTTCTTTTTCGTTTAATGTAAGGGGATATACGTAGAAATCAGTCTGTAGTATCTTCATGAATATGAAGATGTTTACTAGGAAGTATTATCTAGATCTTTAATTTAAAGCCTATAAATATTTATGTAAGACTCCATTTTAAGGGATAAAAAATAAATAAATTATATGCATTAACATTTTGAGAGTTTATTCTTTTTGAGTTCTTGGAACCATCTTTAGAGTGTATTGTCTGGATGTGACTCTCTCCTTTTACTTATATTAACGTCTTCTCGAATTATCAATCGCATAATCATTTCAATTGTGACTTCTTTCACCATTTTTATCATTATGACTCTCAATTTGATTTTAACCGTTTGAGATTCATATCAATTTGTAGGTATTTTTTCGTTCTATACTATTAAGTTTTTTGTTTGTAGATTCATCCTTTAAATTCTTAGCGGATTTAAAGTTGTGTTACCTTTAATGTACTCTATCAACTTGAATTAATACATATATATATAGTTATATGGGATTTAATAACATTTCTCGTAAGATAACCACCATGGAAAGATTAATGCAAACTAATTTTAAGTAAATTGGTGGGGTGCGCCAAGCCAATGCAGTAGTGCAACACAAAGGCGACACTCAAGAGACCCAATAGCAAGCTATTTTAGTGGACTCTCCCCCTCAAGAAATAAATTTAATATCGTGTGGACCATTGGCCCACATATCAGATATTAAACTGATAAGAACAGATACTACACTTGATCTTAGCCAAAAGGCCGAGAAAGGTATGCTTTGTTTAGATAATGAACTCTTATTGTATAGTCAATACCTCAGTACCTGATATGTCTTCTAGCCAATGTGGGACGTAATCATCAATTGTATAATATTGCTTTCTTTCTCAACTATAATGCCACAACCGTCCAACTCTCGAACAATTCTCTCTTCAAACATTGGATAGTGAATTATGAGTGCATCTAACCACATTTAACAAATACAGGGTGTTTGCCACAAAAATTACACTCATGAATACTACAAGGGAGGTTGCCACATGATTCATATCAAAGAGGTTATAATCCAGCAAATGTAAGATTGTGTGAGGCCCTATAAGTACTCTCACCATCAAAGAATGAGATAGAAAAACATGTGAATGTTGAGTTAGGGTACAATAAAATCCACCAGTAATCCTTACTCACCCCCAATGATATTGGTAAAGAAAAATGATAGGAGTTAAAGGTTTTTTATGGATTATAGGGCCATCAACATCGAACCAAGTTATTGTACTGGAAAAATTCTCCATTCCGATGATCGAAGAGTTGTTGGATGAAAAACACTGATGAAAATACTTTTCTAAAGTGTACATAGGGCAATTTAGCGAGACAAATAACAAAAATTATGATTATTTTTCCTTTCTAAAATCATATTTTTCTATCGTTTTTCTTTCCTCATCTTTTTTATTTTAATAAGGATTTTTCCATAGGTTTGGTTTTTCTTTCCGCAACATTGTATTAATTGTCTTCTTAGTGTGATGTTTTTTATTTTCTATTTTGTGTGATGTTCATTATTCAAATTGGAAGATCCATTTGACCAATTACATATTGAATTAATGATTTGGTTGTCAGCGCTACAATATTCCAGTTACTTTTATTACGTCAAAGCATTTGGAATGAGATCACGACTATTTTAAGTATGTAGAAGGAGACCTACAAAAAATAACAAATAAAAAAAGAACAACATTGTGATTTGTTAAAATTATTATGGTTTTATTGAAAATGACATATTTGTCTTAGTTTAGCTATATCTTAAGTTTTAATACTCCTAGTTGTGTGATTTATGATGCTTTGGAAGGATAACACAATTCTCTACAACTCGTAATTCACACCTTTAGTCCAAATTCAGCTTCTACTTTAATCATAAATGCACTAAAAGTTGATGACAAATATGTGGACGAAATTTATTGTATTTTGTGTTTTTCATTATGTTTATTTTCCATTTAACGTAAGAGGATATACGTAAAAATTAGTCTTTAGTATCTTCTTGAACATGATGATGTTTACTAAGACGTATTATCTAGATCGTTATTCTAAAGTCTATAAATATTTATGTAAGACTCCATTTTAAGGGATTAAGAATAAAGAAATTATAGCCATTAACATTTTGAGAGTTAATTCTCTTTAATTTCTTGGAACCATCTTTCACTTTAGAGTGTATTGTCTTGCCGAGTTTCTCTCCTTCTACTTATCAACAAAAACCATTGTAGTTGATATTAACGTCTTCTCGAACTATCAATCGGATAACTATTCCGATTGTGCCTTCTTTCACCATTTCTATCATTACGACTCACAAATATGATTTTAACGGATTGAGATTCATATCAATTAGTAGTTATTTTGTCGTTCTATGACATTAATTTGTTTTTCGCATATTCATTCTTTTAAATTCTTAGTGACTTTAAAGTTAGGTTGCATTTGATGTACTCTATCAACTTCAATGAACATATAATTCTATGTATATATATACACAGATATAAATATAGTTATATTGGATTTAAAAACGTTTCTCGTAAGATAACCAACATGGAAAGATTAGTGCAAACCAATTTTAACTAAATTGGTGGGGTGCACCAAGCCAATGCAGCAGTGCAACACAAAGGCGACACTCGAGAGACCAAATAGCAAGCTATTGTAGCGGACTCTCCCCCTCAAGAAATAAATTTAATATCGTGTGCACCATTGGCCCACATATCAGATATTAAACTGATAAGAACAGATACTACACTTGATCTTAGCCAAAAGGCCGAGAAAGGTATGTTTTGTTTAAATAATGAACTATTCTTTTATAGTCATGACCATGGTACTTGATATGTCTTCTAGCCAATGTGGGACATAATCATCAGTTGTATAATATTGGTTTATTTCTCAATTATAATGCACCAAACGTCCAAGTCTCTAACAATTCTCTTTTCAAACATTGGATAGTGAATTATGAGTGCATCTAACCACATCTATTATCTATTATTTATCTATTATTAATGTTGTTGTTGTTGTTGTTGTTATTATTATTATTATTATTATTTTTATTATTAATATTAATATTAAAATAAACTCCCACATAAATATTATCTATTATAGTGCCATTTCATTCAAATATTTTCACCTTAAAAAAAATATCACGTAGTTCATCTAAAAGGTATTTCTTCTTCAATTCTCCTTATTATTTAATTTTTATTTTGCTTTAACACACATTTTACTATTATTATATATATTAAATTAAACTCCCACATAAATATCATCTAATATTGCGCCATTTTATTCAAATATTGTCACCTCAACAAAAAACTCCCACATAAACATCACCTAATATTGTGTAATTTCATTCAAACATTGCCACCTAAAAAATAATAATGTGGCACATCTAAGAGGTATTTCCTCTTCAATTTTTCTTCCCATTCAACTTTTATGTTGCATTACCATACAATTTACTATTATTATATAAATTAAAATAGACTCCCACATAAGCATCATCTATTATTTTTCCATTTCATTCCAATATTACCACCTCAACAAAAATTCCATGTGGCACATCTAAAATATGTTTCCTCTTTAATTATCTTTATTTTGTAGAGCTCATAGAGAGAAACACTTGTTTATATCATAAATATTTTCTAAGTGTTTTTTCTTAGAGTGTGAGAGTTACTATTATTATCAGCAGTGTTAGAAGCAAACACTTAAAGTTTCAATCTTTTGTATCCAACCCACTAATGGTTTAGTTTCATCTTAATTCTAGGGTTATCGGATTGTTAGGAGAAGACTTGGCTTGTAGAATCAAGGTGGTTAGTTCCTCAAAAGTCTGGAGTTTTCAGAATGTTTGGGAAGATTGACTTGGAGTGTCACGTGCTTTGTAATTCAAGTTATTTGAATTAGTGGATTAAAGGCTTTTGAATGAGGGAATTGAATGTATTCAAGTTAGTGGTGAACCAGAATAAAGCTATATATGTATCAAGTTATTTATTCTTTCATTGTTTGTAGTCTCTGATTCTGAATTAGTCTATTTTAGTAAATTATCAAATTTGTTAAACATATTTCAACCTCCCTTCTCTTGTTTGCACCTTCAGTTTACTTCAACAAAAGAGAATATAGTTCACAAAGAGACCCATTTAGGAGGGATTATTTTCTCTAATGAAAGTTGACCAACAAAAGTTCTAAATTACAAGGGTATCTACTAAAGTTAAACATGTTCATCTCTAAATTGCCACCTCCAACATGCAATTTGTTTTGTTCCCAATGTAATATCTTTCTAAAATAATTCATTTTTTATAGTTGATTGTTCTGTATTTTAAAATATTGTTTATAATAATAAATATTTGAAATATATAAAAATATAAATAAAAAAAAATTATTTGAATGCTTCCTAAAAGTGTATACACATAACCCAATAGCTTTTCAAGATATACAGTCGTTAAAAAGAGAAAAAGATGAGAATCATTTTGCTTCAATAGACTTGTGATTGTGTTCTGGAACACAAAGTTAAATTTGATAGGTAGAATTTTGCAAAGGTATAATTTGGTGGATATGTAGTAAAATTATCTTAAATAGTGCAAAACTATTTAAGCAGTGTGGGTTGATACATTCTTAAAGGTGGCACCCAAAAGAAGCTTCAAAATAGGGTATTAAGAGCACTTAAATGGTATTTAGTAGAATCAATTCTCAAATGGGGTTTTAATAGCCTTGTTGAAATCTTGATTGTTTTGTGCTCTCTTCCCATTAGAAAGATGGAATCCAAATAAAAAATATTTAATTAAAAAGATGGAACTAAAATTGTGGGTCCAAGTTATTTTCTTTAATATGAAAAATAAATGTTTTACTTTATTATTATAATGTTAAACAAAAAGTGATGCCTGGTTTTCTGGAACACCTCAAAAGTCCCCAAGTTCAAAACTACAAGGCAACATTGTTATAGAAACAAAACAAAAATCGTGTAAGATAACAACCATGAAAAGATTAATGCAAACTAACTTTTACTAAATTGGTTGGGTGCACCAAGCCAGTGCAATAGTGCAACACAAAGGCGACACTCAAAGGACCAAATAGCAAGCTATTATGGTGGACTCTCTCACTCAAGAAATAAATTTAATATCATGTGGACCATTGGCCCACATATCAGATAATAAACTGATAAGAACAGATACTACACTTGATCTTAGCCAAAAGGCCGAGAAAGGTATGCTTTGTTTAGATAATGAACTCTTATATTGTAGCTCATACCTCAGTACTTGATATGTCTTCTAACCAATGTGGAACATAATCATCAATTGTATAATATTGTTTTATTTCTCAACTCTAATGCAACAACAATCTAAGTCTCGAACATTCACTCTTCAAACATTGGATAGTGAATTATGAGTGCATATAAGCACATTTAACAAATCCAGGGTGTTGGCCACAAAAAATGCACTCTAGAATACTCCAAGGGAGGTTGCCACATGATTCATATTAAAGAGGGTACAATCCGATGAATGGTATAGGTACCCTCACCATCAAAGAATGAGATAGAAAAATATGTGACTGAAACGTAAAGCTAGGGTACAATAAAACCCAACAGTAGTCCTTACTCACATCCAATGATATTGGTAAGGAAAAATGATGGGAGTTAAAGGTTTTATATGGATTATAAGGCCATCAACATCGAAAAATATTATTGTGCTTGACAAATTATCCATTCCGATGATCGAAGAGTTGTTGGATGAAAAACATGAATGAAAATACTTTTCTAGAGTGTACATAGGGTAATTTAGCCATGTGGATGGAATTTATTGTATTTTGTGTTTTTCATTATGTTTCTTTTCCAATTAATGTAAGGAGATATACGTAGAAATCAGTTATATCGTGTGACGTTTTTTATTTTCTGTTTTGTGCGATGTTTATGATTCAAATTGCAAGATCAATTTGATCAATTAGAGTTTCAATCAATGATTTGATTGTCAACGCTATAATATTTCAGTTACTTTGATTTTGTCAAAATATTTGGAATGAGACCACGAGTATTTTGAGTATGTGGAACGAGACCTGCAAAAATGAACCATTAACAAAAGAACAAAATTGTGATTTGTTAAAGTTATTATGGTTTTATTGAAAATGACATATTTGTCTTATTTTAGCAATATCTTAAGTTTTAAAACTCCCAGTTGTGTGATTTATGATGCATTGGAGTCTGTAAACAACTTACCTATAAAAAGAAATGCAATGAGATTGACACATTTCCTAGATCTACTGTCAAATTATTTCTGTTTTGTTTAATCGTGGTAGAATAATTCCAACAAAGTTAGTCGTGATAGTGGAACCAAATTATAATGATTTATTTTAATTAATTGAACATAGATTTGCAATAACAAACATGATTAGTGGCTTCTGTATCAAGGAGCCAAGCAGAATTCACAATATTGCAAACAAAAGGAGGTTTAGAATTACTAGAATCAATGTTGAGATGAAGGTTGTTGAGAACCTCTATTTACGAACACAACAAGTTCAATTCACGTTCTGATATAATTGTTAAAGTATAGTATGCAAGGGACAATATGATCATTAACTATAATTCATCCCAACTTAAAACGCTTTTTGAAAATGGACAATTAAATCACTTTTAATAATAATTAAAAAGGGATAATATAGTCAATTGCCAATAATTAAAAACATATAATTTGCTCTCTACAAAGTACAAAAGTATCTAAATAAATTTTTCTCTAATATATCGTTCAATTTTGTTCTTTTTCTTCTTTATTATTCAAGCAACCACCATTTATTTGTATATATATATATCATTGTAACTATAAACTAGATAACATACATTTTGTTTTTAGTACACTCTAACTTTAATATTTTTGAATATATTATGTGTTAGATAATATTAATATATATTAGTAGTAAGTGTGTTTCAAATTTTTTGGGTTATTTGAGTCACCCAATCCTCTACCTTCTACTCATCTCTTAATATCTAATGCTTATCGAGAGAAAGTTTTCCCATGTTAGGTTTTGTTTTAGATGAAAAGTTTGAGGATTTGTTGGTAGTTTATCATGATTGTCCTTAGAGTATTTAAATGAGTATTTGCGGAATGAATTGGATAGAATCTAATTTTGTGTTTGCTTCCTCCTCCTTATATAGACGCTCCCTATGTGGTTTTCTTGATTTTATGTGTAACTTTCTCACTATCTTAGAGTGGGAGTTGTGATCTCTACCTATTTTCTCCACTCTCATTCAATTTGACTAAGCCTCATAACTTGAAATTCAAGTTCCCTCTTTTAGTAACTAAGTCTAGAGGCCACAATAATTCATGGTAGTCTAGGTTCCTTAGCTTTCATCTTTATTTTGTGTTGTATAAAAAGAATATAAACTACATTCATTGTAACCATTTTTTGTTAAAACTAAAATAGAAAATGTTTCGTGGAGGCTCACACACCCATTTGACACTATCACACAGAAATAAATAGTGATTGAGATGTAATATGATAGAAAGAGAGGTACACAAAATAGGGTCTTGAATGAAAATATGAAAATATGAAAATTAAGGATCTTCAAATATAAGAGCTAAACTAAAATAGGTAAAGTAATCAAAATCATATCGCATATTAAACAAATGTGCATACTAATTTAAAATTTAAAGTTCAAAGGTTTGATTGAGTCGGACCATAATTTTTAATTAAATAATTTTTAAATAATATATAATATAATAAATAAAAAGTTGTACATACAACGTTAAAAATTAGAATTCACATATATTTTTAATGTGAACAAAATAGTCTCAAGTAAAAAAAAAAGTGTCACGTCAGTATTCTCTAATGTGTGCAAGTGAGTGTTAAAAGTGTCACAGTTACATAGTATTATGCATGTCGTGAGTGTTAAAAAACTAAAAATCGAATCAAATTGTAGAACTGCACTAACTTATAGAAAATGAGTATCAAACTGTTTTTCTCAAAATAGGTTGTTAATCGAACTGATTTTTAAAAATTAGAATCAAACAAACTAGTTTTCAGTTTTAAAAAATTGAACCGAATTAATTTTCAGTTCGAAAAAACTAAACTTAAGTAGTTTTTTAGTTTAAAAAAACTCAAACCGAACCTATTTTTTCAGAAGTAATTAGGGTAATTATATAAAATTTGGCCTATAGCAAAAAAAAAAAAACCTATAATAGGAATAAAAAAGTTTGGTTTAGTTTGATGCAAAAGCAGTTCGGTTCAATACTATCCATATTATAAAAATTCGGTTCAATTTGAACAATTAAAACTAATATAAAACTAATTCAGTTCCATTAATAAATCAGTTCATCGATTAATAGAATCAATTCGGTTTGATTTTTTAAACTGAAAATCGATACAATTTAATTGTTTTGATCTGAAAACTAATTATATTAAGTTTTAAAGTAATTCTAATCCAAGAGTGAACTTTACTCACCCCTATATCAACCTTAGTGATTTCTTCCTCATTTTTACTTTTTAAATCTCCATATTGCTTGAAAGAGAAAACTAATAGAAAACTCTACTATAAATCAACACATTTTAGATGAGTAATACTCTATAAAGCCGTAAATTAACGTTGATTAGATAGGAGAGGTTAAAGAAAAGTTCAATCTAATTCTTGCTTGAGAACTTCATTAATTTACGACTTTTCATTAAGAATTTAAAAAGATGCAGCTTTTATCAATTTTTCACCCATTTTCCAATTTTTTCACCGATTTTATGCTAGTTCAATTTTGAGGGTCTTTTTAAATTAGATATTTCCAGTCGAATCAACCAATCTGGTTCGATTTTGATTATCTTGAAAATATGTAAGATAATAAATTGATCCCTATCAGTAAAAATTAATGAAAATCTGGAAAATTAGCGGTTCAACCGATGTAGGTGGTCAAAGTAACAAAACGACGGATGTTTTAATTAAAAAAATTAAGACCACCAAAATCGGAATTGTTTTTTAGTATCCGTTATTTGAAAAAAAATACATATATGTCTTCTTTTGAAAATTATATACATAAATGTTTGTTTTTTTTTTTTTTTTTTT
>JBBPBS010001102.1:11483372-11523382 GCA_037974835.1 Cicer judaicum | reverse complement strand
CAAAAGTTATATATTATATATTATATATATATATATATATATATATATATATATATATATATATATATTATATAGAAATTTTAAGTTACGATAAAATTTTAAGAAGCCCAAGTTCGAAATGCCGATTTCCCAAAGATTATTTTAAAAAAACATTTATTTCAATTTTTTTCAATTTTTATTGAAATAACAAAAATAATATATATATATATATAATTATAATTAATATAATTCATAAAAATACATAAATAGCAAATTTACATTATGATAAAACTACATAAATAGAAATTAGGATAATTGACTAAAGTTGGTTGTAATATTTGGACAATGTTTTCGAGTTTGGCCAGTTAATCGACATAATCCACATTTTCTCGGTACTTTTTCTTTAACGTCCATTTAAGTTCTAATACGAGTACTATTTGGACGACCTTTTTTAAATCTCCACATTTGAGGATTTTGATACAATGTTTCACCTTCATATGTAGGCCAATATCCTTAATTAGGTATAGGTGGAAACACTTCTTTGTAGATGTTAAATACTTTAACAACCTTGTACACGTCAAGTATAAGCACTAAATAGTTTTGACAAGCATAAGAACATGCATTTATGAAATGTGAACAAGGAACATGTATAGCTTGAAATTTTCCACAATCACACCATTTTCTTTGAAGGTTGACTTCAAAATGACCAATTGGCCGCACCTCTCTTGGGATTACTGTTTCATGCACCATGAAAGAATAATGATTTCGGTCGAATTGCATGACTTGATGAGTATTAGCTTTACCAACTTTACATTTAATCTTGTCCATGCAATCGTTTGTGTATACTCGACCAAAAGCTAATGATGCCTGATGTTGTTGTCCCATTTCTGCATATAAAACTCTCAATCTATAGTATGTTGATAGTACCAAAACAGTGATTGGGGGATTGCGTGTACCCTTGAGCACTGCGTTGACTCATAAACGTTTTCAATGTTAACTCCAGAATCATCTAATGAAGAAATAATTATACATTGTAGAGCATACATTTTAGAATTGATTGGCGACATATTAATGCCTAACAAATCTCACAACAGATATTATGTGGTTGCACTTGTTGAGAGATTTGTGAGAGACGGGACAATATAGTTAGGGTTCAGCATGCTTGGCAACACTTTATAGAGAATTGTGTTGTGCATCTAAACCCAGTATTATGTCGATCGGTGGATGTTCACATCTACTTCAAACGTGGGCATGGTACCATATGCCATTTCTTGCACCAATAAATAATCTTGAGCCTCATTTTCCATTCGCAAAAAGATAAATATCAAAAAAAAGTTAAATATTATATTTATAAATATATTAATTTATTCACTAACATTCAAATTTATTTTTATAGATATAGTGAAAAGGGTATGAAATTTGGCGATACACCTCGTTATCATACAGCTGGATATCGATAAAAAATTTATCACATGACCGTTAACGATGTAATATATTAAAACATTACATTATTATTATTTTTTTTTTATGCATATATTACTAACAAACTTGTTATAGATCAGTTTATTTGGAGGCCATATCTAGGTCTAACATACAATCATCCAGAAGACAATTAGCTATGGAATGGATCTACATATTTAATTTGTTTCTACATAATTGAAATGCATCAAATTGATAGAGTGAAACTACAATTTAGACTACCTCAAGAAATTCCACATCCTCCGAGGAACATGAGAAAGTATCATAAGGTAGATTTGCATAAACAAGTTGACTATAGTTGGGTATTATTCTACGAAAATGAGAACAAAGAGTGGAATGAACGAGATAATCATATTCTTCATGGTTAACCTCTAAATGTTGAATTCAAACCAAGTTATGAATACATGGTTTGGTTTTGTAAAACTTTTAAACGATTTATTTCTATAGAAAACCAATTAGTTGATCCTCGTGTCAATCCACCCCAACCTCCACCACAATCTAGCCAACATTCTTTTCACCCTCAACCTCCACCACAATCTAGCCAATATTTTTTTCACCCTCAACCTCCACCACAATCTAGTCAACATTTTTTCACCCCCAACCTCCACCACAATCTAGCCAATAATCAATGCCTAACACAACAAAACAAAATCAATATTATATACCAACACCTCCTGACACTCAACCGCCTCCTCATAGTTTTACCCACACACCACATCAATCTTATGGGTTCACGCCAGGGGAACAATTTAATTTTGACAACCAACAACCACATCAAGAAAACAATCGTCGACTATCATTTACATCAAGTGAAGAGGTATTGTTGTATAACACATTCAACACTCGTCATAATACACATGAGTCCACTACCTAGTTACTGAATAATATGTGTCGACAAAACTTTCAAATTCCAAGCTTTGGAAATGCATATACTCCGTTGAATCAAATATCCAACTGGACTCAAGGTGGAAGTAGTTCATCTACAGCACTTCTTTCGACATTAATATATTATATTATATATATATATATTATTATTTTATTTCAATAAAAATTGAAATAAATGTTTTTTTTTAAAAAAAACCTTTTAGAAATCGGCATTTCGAACTTGGATTTCCTAAAATTTTATCGTAATTTAAAATTTCTATTTATCTATTTTTATGAATTATATTATTTAAAATCATGTTGGAAGTCGCCATTTGGAACTTGGGCTTCCTTAAGGAAGTCGCCATTCCAAATAGCGACTTATAACTTAAAAAAAATGGAGGGCATTTGAGCATATAGTTTTGAAAAGAGGGTATTTTGGTATTTTTTTTCTTTTCAAATGTAGGTTATTATGATAAAAAACCCTATTTATGCCTTAAATCTTTTTTTTTTCTTCTTTATTTGTTCTTTATGTTGTTACTTAATTTGCTTTTTGTTCTTTATTTTTGCTCTATTTGTTTCTTTGTTTCTTGTTCTTTATGAGTTTATGTTGTTTTCTCTGCTTGTTTGTCTTGTTGTTACTTATTTGTTGTTCACAAATTACTTTTTTTGCTTTATGTTTATCTATTGAATTGTATTTGTCGTTTCTAAAAGTTATTTTGATTTGCTTACAAAAATGGTTCTTCATCAAAATATTCAACTTACTTTTATAAAAAAAGGTTTAGACAAAGTAAGATTGAATCATAAAAATATGTGAAAAAAAAAGGAAGAAGATAAATTAGACACGTATTTTTATACTAATTAACAACAAATTGTTGTTATATTTAGTTCTCCCCTCACAGATAAATTTTGTCTAGTACAGGCGATGACTTAATTCTTTATTTGCATAAATAACATTAAAGTATTCTTTACTCTATCTTTCAGGCTCTGAATATTTTTCTTTAGCTTCTCTATACTTTTGTCGTCAAAACCGTCTTCAACTTTCTAGCATCCTATTGTTGAGGTTCAAGACAGTCGTTGTACATTTTCAAGTACCTCTTAGGGGTGAGAGGGCTGTTTACCTTTATCGGACTAATTTATATTAGTTCTAAGATGTTACGATTCAAGTCCTATATTCGTACAAGTGTGTGAGAACACTTTGACTGATTTACATCAATTCTAATAATAACTCTATATCGATTGGATACTTCATTTATTATTTTCTTTTGGTGTTCTCTTTGATATTTCATATTTTCTTCTTAATACATAGCCTTTTTTCATTTTCTCTCTCACTATTCTAATGGACTGAGTGAGTTCTTCTTAAATAGATAGAAGAGATACCCATTGAGAATATTATTGTTGGAAATATTCAATCACCATTTAAGGTGAATAAATCATTAATATGTATCCATATATATCTTCGCAAATGATTTTGCGTATCTTGATATGAGGACAAGGAAGTAGAGGATACAATGGTAAAATCATGCCTTAAAGGCTCTCAAACAAGTAGCACATTTAGGATGTTCATCAAAGAATGTGCAAATGCTTTATCTTCTTTGGAGGATTGACTTTCATCAGAGCGTACAAAATAAATCAGAGTTAGACGATCAGAATCTTGAAGTGATTATGTGATTATTAGACGCATACAATCACTTACTTGTCAAGCTTATTAGTGTTGAGACAAAATTTCTCTCAAAAGTTTCAATGAAAACAAAATTGTTTCAAAGATTCTAAATATGTGTGTTATCTAGTTTGTACTATTAAGTGTGTCAAAGTGAAAATAACATGTTCCTCACCTTCTTGGTTATATGAAATATTTTTATGCATCTTTATATGTCATCTAAATTATAGGATAAACAAAGTGGATGATGAAATTATGACCTCTATGAAAAAGGATAAACAAATACTAAAGAGATGATGAATTTAAGTCATAGGACAAATAATGTTGAAAAGAGGAAATAATTACGACATATATGTCAGAGGATAAACAAAGCATAAGAGAGGATGAAATTTTGTTGTTTATTCATCCTCACACATGGGAACATGAGTAATAGTACCAAAGTACAAAAAGTGATGTACGTGAATAAAAAGGCAAAACACTATAGTTGTTGGGAAAGGAAAAAGTCAAAAAGCACAAGTCACCTCAATATTATTGAAAGCTTCAAACTCCTATCCAAGGATGAACTAGAATACTCCTCCTCCTAGCCTTTTTCTAACAAGGATTGTTGAAGGGCATATTTGCAATTCCAAATAAAGACCATGGCCAATCATCTAATTCTCAAACGAATACTTTGTACTTCTCTTCACAATTGAAGCACCATCACCTCTATAAATTCTAATAACTCATCTTTATCAAATACAACAAAACATCATACAAAAGAGAAATATAAAATTTGTGAACAGCACATTCATCCTCTCAGAGTACTTTCTACTATTCTTAAATAAATCTTTGAAATCATTCTCTTAGAAAGTTTATCTTAGTAGAAGAATCATAATGTTATTAAAACTCTCAAAAACCTGTGTATACTCAAGTTAATTTAAACTTGTTGATAGTTGTAAAACAAGAAGAGAAATTATTTATGTAACCCAGTTGAGGCTAAGAAAATACGTTGTGAAAAGGAGTTCCTTTAGAGGACACGCCGTTTTGAGCCATAGTGAAAACTCACAATTTAGAGAGGACTGGACGTAACTCATTTTGGATAAATTGATATAAATTTGGGTGTGTCATTTACTATACTCTTTTATCTTTATTTTGTTTAAATCTCATTTCAGTTTTAAACTTATATCTTCTAAAATCAATATTTTATCCTCAAACAGAGGACACAATTTTAAAAGAAAAGGAAAATTAAAGAAAAGTACAATATCTCTATTCAACTCTTCTTCTAGTGATATTTTAGCTACTTCAATTAGAGGCAGATGATCTCTTGATTTGTCAAGGTTATCAGAAGCAATTGATTACTTGTTTTGTCAATCGTATCAGAGGCTGACGAGCAAAGCATAGATGCATTTAGTAGAAGTAATTAAAATTAAACATATCATGTATTTCCAGATTCACCAGAACATTACTTGCATTATCAGAGTAACGCAAGACCCAACATCGCTTCTCATCACTGAAGGCACGTGTTAGAGCACTTGCGTCAGAATCAAGTAAATCGAGTGAAGCAAAGTCTTGTTGTTCCTTTGTCTTCATCCAATTACCAGATGATGTAGCTTATATCAAAATGCATACTAGGAGATGATTGTTCTTTACTTGTTTGTTTTTGTTATCATCAAAACATCAATCAAATGATTGTAGTGAAAATTAATTTTTCACTAACAATTTCCCCCTTTTTGATGATGACACATAACTACCCAATTAATGAACAATTTTCCTTAATAAATAAGGTTTTTAAAAGAAAGCTCCCCATAAATGTAGTACAAACACTATTTGACTTAGCGATTGTTTGATCTTTTAAAATCAAACTTTTAAATCAATATTTTGGGGCTCCCCATGAATTTGATAAATGCGATTGTTTGAGGGTTTTAAAATTTATTAAGTCGATTTATTTTTGACACACATGAGGGTAAAAATATCTAGAGATATGATGTAAGTGCATAACATACAAGTAACTATATTACTATATGAAAACGATGCAAATGCATAGTATACAAATAATTGTATTATTATATATTCTACTTTTCTCCCTCTTTGTTATTATCGAAAAGGATCAAATTATAGAGTTTATAATAAGCCAAACAAACACAAGGATCACAAGAGGGATAAAAGAAATTGTCATGCCACATAGAGATGATTAACATAAGTTTAAACAAAAGCTCGAAGGAAACAAAAAAGAGCAAAAGTAAAGAAAGGGTAATTTCATTAAAAAAGATCACGATTACAAAGAAGACAATAAAAAAAACTTAAATACAAGAAAATCCTAGACAAGTTCTAGAGACATCTTAGGACATGCCTCAAGAGTTCAGATGCTTCCTCCATTTGAGATATGAGAAGTCTATCTTGTGGTCATCTTCTTACAGAGCAATTTGGGGCTTCTAGTTATTCAAGAAGAATGTCACTCACCATCGAGGTCACTTCATATGTGGGATTTCCTTATTCTCATTAAAGGAAGGTGACTTCCTTTTCCTTCTAGAAAACAAGCCAATATCCATAACAAATGAGATTGAGAAGCGTAAAAGGGTGAGAACAAAAAACAGAGACAAAGAAAAGACTGAAAAGACATGGGTAAAGGGAAAATAAAATATTTGACGTATAAATAGCCAAATTTTTCGAGAAAGAAAATGAAAATGTTTTTGGAAAGAGGAGATGTAGTGATGAGGGCGTGGAGTAAAACAAAGAGTAAGACAGGGTATAAGAGATACTTTAGGACATGTAGGAAAATTTAAAAGCACAAGGAAAAAAATGAGAGATGTGAAGAGTTTTGGTTGGTGCAAATGAAGAAAATAAATTTTAAAGACGAAAAGAAAGAGAGGAAATGAGTTTTTAAAGAAAACAAAAATGATAGGAAATTGTTTTTTTGAAAGATAGAGGAGAGGAAGAGAAAAGACAAGAAAGTAGAAAAAGGAACATAATAGAGGATAAAACCAAAAGGTAAAAAATATGATAATGTTTATTCAATTCATAAATAACATTACAATTGTAACACATACATATTCCTTTGCAACTGCAATACTTGTTACATAAAGGCTTAAAAAGAAAAGAAAAAAAAACATAAGTCTTAAGATCTTTATAAGGTTATCTAAACCAGATCCATAAATTTATATTACATATTAGGTTTGAATGACATAAATAAACTAAGTTTCTTCATTTAACATCTTCTTCAATAAAAGTCTTCCTTATTTGAACTATCATCTCATGTAGTGATAATGAAGTTTTCTGGACAACATCTTACCTTTCGACTTGTCCGATGTAATTAAAGAAAAAAAGAAAATGTAATCTTCCTTTTTCTCTAATCATTATGACTTATCTGGTAGGACTTTCTATAAATATAGATATGGAGATATAATTTTTTAAAGATAAATCATTGATAAAATTGCAGGTGCTCCGACATTTCTTCGTTATCACTTTTAGATTTCTATCCAATCTACAAGATTTAACAAAAATGAGGCACAAGCATTTCAATTCTCTTTTTCTTACTTCTCCTTTTACTTAAGGTACTTAGCGAAAGAAATAGACATCGATACCCAAGGGTTCCACAAGATGATCTTTTGAATGCAAGGATAAATATAGATTTGGAGATATAATATTTCAAAGATAAATCTTTGATAAAATTGTAGGTGCTCCAACCTTTTTCATTATCGCTTTTAGATTGCTATCCAATCCCGAAGATTCAACCAAAATGAGGCACAATCCTTTCAATTCTTTTTTTCTTACTTCCTTCTTGTACTTAAGGTACTTAGTGAATGAATGAGACATCGATACCCAAGGATTCCACAAGGTGAACCTTTGTATGCATTTTGTGGACTTTCTTGCATGATCTATCTTGTTGACTATAGTTCACAGATGCAACGATTTCAAGATTTTTGAACATATCACCATTCAGGTTGAGCAGTTCATGTTTTAAAAAAAAAAATTTGAAGTATTTTGATAGTATAGTGTAAGAACAAAATAATTTAGAAAGATGAAAACTTAATAAGGAGTGAAATATAGATCTGGTTTTTCCTAGAGGGTTTCAGGTTTAAAACGTTTTGGATGAAAAAAGACAATGATTTGGGAGAAAAAGATCTTTAACAAAAAAGTTGATTTTGAAAAACATTGGAGGGGAGATAGGTTTAAATGTGTATTGAAAAAGGATTAAAAACATAGCTTTTAACAAAAGTGAACAAATAACTATTTTCAAAAAGAATACAGGTGATAAGAACAAGGACATGACAACACAGACTCAAACATAAGAGACAACACAAACACACGATAGGACAAATAAAAAAATACAAGCACACAAAACAAAAACGTATAAGGTAAGACAAACAAGTGCACATAAAATAATAAAATAAAGTATAAGGTACCTAACGATGACAAACATGTGTAATTTAGCAAATACTTACTTTCACTAATACTTTTTTCTATCAGAGGATAAAAATTAGAATTAGTAATTAGACTCTTGTCACTTATTACTTCACTATGTCTTATACAAACATACGACTTTTGTCTAGTTTGTCATTGAAGAGTTTCAAAAAGACACAACCATAAGAAATAATAAAGTGGATGGAATTTTTCAAAACATATAGAAAAGAGGAAGTACACAAAGAGTTTTAAATTGTTGTTCATAAGAGAGTTGGTCACACGATGAAGTATTTCCTTAGATCATTTTAATATAAGAAAGTAACTATCATATAGATATGACTTTGAGATTATTACTTTATTTCAAGGAACACATTAAAAATCTTTATTCGTGTCTATTCTTCTCTTTGAGTATTCACTTGTCTCAATAAGAGGTTTTATTTTACTACTTAAAATGTCCTTGAAGAGTGATTTGCATAGGGGGAAGATTAAAACGAAAATCCTTTCCCTAAAGTAGATAAGGTACATCTTTAAAAAAAACTTTGGAAATGAGATGAAATTGACATTTGAGGAATAAATGTTCTGCAAAAGTGCTTTATCTATTTTTTCAGATAAAAATTAAAGTTCTTGCGAATAGTTTTGTCAAAACTAGTTTTGAAAGAAAAAAAATATAAAGAAAAGGATTGATTCAAAATCATACACTTTTTCAAGCCATTTCACAAGTATTTCAAGCATTAAGGGATCTTTGCTCTTACACGTGTTGGAATCAAGTTGGTTTTATACTTAGAGTTTGGATGATAATAAAATTATTTTATGAGAACAATATATTTAACTTCAAAGAGTATGAGAGAAGGTTCATGTATTTGAAGAAAATCTAAAGTAAGATTTGATTCAAATTTATAATTGAAGAAAATCTAAAATAAGATTTGATTCAAATTAATAATTGATAAAATCTAAAATACGATTTGATTCATATTTATAATCTTTGACCAAGTAGAAAATAAGATATAGTCAAAATTTGAAGAAAATTTGATCAACATTTGAAGAAGATTTGATAAAGATTTGAAGAATATTTGATCAAGATTTATTCACAACAAAATCAATATGTACAAACTTAGTCTAAATAAAATAGGAACATAATCAATCTGAAGAGTTTACAAACTCAATCTATGTAAAATACAATTCAAAATTAAACAAGGATTAATTGAAACCCAAATTTTAACTATAAATAAATACTCAAGGTTGCCGAAGAAAAGCATTGAAAAATAGAAATGAGTAGAAGAAATCAAGCTCAAAGTTCAAAATTCATCTTGGAGTTCAAATAGAGAAACACTTGTTAAGCTTAAAATATTTTATGAGTGTTCTTTTCTTAGAGTGTGAGAGTTATTATTATTATCAGCTATGTTAGAAGCAACTACTTAAAGTTTCAATCTTTTGCATCCAACTCTATAATGGTTTAGTTCTTTCTTCAATATGGGGTTGTCAGATTGTTAGGAGAAGACTTGACTTGTAGGGTCAAGGTGGTTAGTTCCTCAAAAGTCTGGGGTTGTTAGTCTGTTTAGGAAATTTGGCTTGGAGGATCAGGTGCTTTGTAATTCAAGGTCTTTGAATTACTAGATTAAAGCCTTATGAATGAAGGGAATGGATGTAACCAAGTTAGTGGTGAAGCAGAATAAATATATGTGTTAAATTATTTATGCTTTCATTGTTTGTTGCTTCTGAATTCGATTGCTTCTTATCTAAGTAATTCATAAAATCCAACCAACCTTCATCAAATTAGCAAAAAGCTATCAACTTTGGAAAACACAATTCAACCCCCTTCTTGTATTTGCACCTTCAACACGATGAAGTGCTTAATCATAAGATGTACTCTAATACCAATTGAAGGTGTTGGAAAACACAAGAAAATGGGGGATTTAAATTGTGTTTTCCGTTTTTGAAAGCTACTTCAATTTCTTTACAAAACTTTTCTTCATCGAAACATTCAAGTTACTTTTAAAAAAACAGGTTTAGACAGAGTAAGGTTGAACCATAAAGAACTAAGATGCAAGAAATAGAAGAAGATAAAGGAGACCTATATATATATATATTTATAATTCATAACAAACTTTTGCTAAATCTAGTTATTCCCTTATAAAGAGATTTTGTCTTAGTACAATCAAGGAATTAATCCACTATTTTCATAAATAGCATACAAGTATTCTTTACTCTGCCTCATTTAGGCTTTAAGTGTTTTTCTCTACCCACTCCAGGTTACTGTCGTCAGATTCTTCTTCAACTTTCGTGCATCCTATCGTTGAGGTTCATAAGAGTCGTTGTACCTTTTCAGGTACTTCTTAAGGGTGAAATGGTTGTTGCCACTATTTGGCTGATTTACATCAATTATAGTTTGTTATTGAATTTGCACAAAATTTGTTTCTAAAATTCTAACTCTCATTGAGAGGAAGTTACAAATCAAATTATATATCAATACAAGTGTGTGATAACACTTTGACTGATTTACATCAGTTTTAATATTTCTCTACTGATTGGATATTTCATTCATTAATTTCTTTTGTCGTGTTCTTGGCTTTTTTATATTTTCTTCTTAACACGTATTGTTTTTCATTTTCTCTCTCACTATTCCGATGGAGCAAGTGAGTTCTTGTTGTTTCTGAAGTTTTAAAAAAAACTTTTGAAAAATAACAATGCCACCGATTAAAGTTATTGGGTTGAGTCGTGGACTAGGTCAATTTCTTTAAGACGTTTCGAGGCATTGCACAAATTGTGCAAGGCAGACTATTAACCACGAAGTCCCCAGGATAAAACAGTCCAGATACTCTATATCGGAGTTCTACTGCACTGTAAAAAACTGTTCTAGAATTACACCCTCTGTATGGAAGTCGAATGACTGCCACTCGTAATATGGCACTAAGGTCACTCGTGAGAAATATAAGGAAAAAAAATAAGAAGGGGGAGAACTGAGAAAAGCCTCAGATGCGGAGAGCTTTTGGTGTGATTTTCCAACTGAGGTGAACCCTTTATTTATAGAGGAGTTCTACAACTGGATCTGAGAAAGATGGGGGATCCATCAGGCACGAGATCCATTATCTGACCACAAGTGTGTGCTCAGAAATAGGAAAACGTGTTTGACCATCACTTCTTGACCGAGCAATAGCAGACACGTAGGAAATACTAGGCATTAGGGTTTTGACTGGGCAAAACAGAAGCACATTCAAATTAGGATTTTGACTGGGCAAATAACAGAAGAATAGTCTGATTAGGGTTTTGACTAGATCAAATTAATGATGTTGACTCGGTGGAGGGCAGTTACGTAATTAACGCATCAACTTGTGACAGAACGCAAGCATTTAATTAATTAAAATAAATAATTAATTAATTTTGATATGTTAAAAAATTAGTACACCACATAGCCAAGTCAAGCCAAACCAAACTGAGTCGAACGGACGGGCGACGGCAGCGGCGCGCGCGCGCGTGTGTGGTGGTCCATTTGCTTGCGTTCTCCCTCCTTAACAAAATTGGGGTGCCCCTTGGGGCCCAACCCAAGTCCATTACCTCCACCTTATAAATGCTACTAATTAGTGTATTCCCTCCTATGTGGGACTTCTCATTTTTTCCAATTCACAACACTAGTTCTTCATTAATTGCCATCATTAATTCCATTTAATTTTCCATCATTTCCAACAGTTCTTCTTAAACAGAAAGAAGAAGTGTCTGTTAGAAATCTTCAATCACCATTTAAGGTAGACCAGTATTTAATATGTATCCATATATATCTTCATGAATGATTCTGCATATCTTGGTATGAGGACAAAGTAACAGAGGATACTATGATTAAATCATGTCTTAAAGACTTTCAGTCAAGTAACAGGTTCATGATGTTCATCAGAGGTTGCACATATGCTTTGTCTTCTTTGGAGCGTTGAATTTCATTAGAGCGTACAACATAAATTAGTGTTTAACGATCATATGGTTGAAGTGATGATGTGATTATCAAAGGAAGACGATCATTTTCTTTGTCAAGCTTATCAGAGGTAGTTGATTACTTTTTTTGTCAATCATATTTGGTGGAGACGAGCATAACTACATTCAATTGAGGTAATTAAAATATAACATATCATATATTTCTAGAGTCACCAGAAGATTGCTTGAGTTGTCGGAGTTAACCAAGACATGACGTTGCTTCACGTCATAAAGGCACTTGTTAGAGCGTTTGCGTAAGAATCAAACAAACTAAGTGAAGTAGAGTCTTATTGTTCCTTTTTCTTTGTCCAATCACTAGATGATATGACTTATATCAAAACACATACTTTGTAACGTTTGACTTTGAACTATGTAGTGTAAAACTTCCAATGTTACGACTTGCTCCATTAGTAGACACAGTTACTTGTATATTAAGAGAAAATATGCTCTGTGTTTAAAATACACTTAGATTATTGACTCTAATATACTTGTAATTTATGCTATCTTAAGATAGATAGGTATTAATATAAATTTTTATCTTCTAACTTAATCTTCACACTTAGCACATACAGTTAGAGGATGATTGATCTTTATTTGTAGCTAAAACCACTTTGTACTAACATGAGATAAATTGAAGCGTCGTTGAACGTATCTATACAAGAAGAAGGAACAAACTTGAACAACAAAGACTTAATGATATTGTCTATGTGGCTTATAACTTGCGTTTCAAGAATAAGTATAAAAAGTTTATAAAATTCAACCAATTATTGACTCCACTTATTGTATATAATAGCTTCTGAATTTGTTTTTGTGTTTTATTGTAGGTGGAAGCCAAGTAAGATATGTTATGATCACATTGATTATGAATCAATTGATAAAATTGATTTTTAGGTGCTTGAGGAAGAACTAATTCTTGAATTTGATAATGTTTAGTTATATTGATTATTGTATTTACTTGAAAGTTGAAAAAATGAAATTTACTTTATCAGTTGTTTAATATGTAGAACTTGACACTACATAATTTTATGTTGAAGGAGATGATAGTGATGCAAATGGCGAAACTAAAGATTTTCTCATTTCCAATGTCATAAGAAACAAACCTTCATAACTATGATGAGTGATAGTTTTTAACTTTGCAGTAATTATTTTGTTTTATTGTTGTCGGTGAATGTTTTATTAATCATAAGAGTTATGTAATTTAAATTGGATTCGATTTTAGCATGTACTTTTTTAACTTACTCTAAGAGAATAAAAACTACGCGATTTAATTTAATAAAATGTTTTATTATAATAATTAATTGATATATTAGAGTATTTTTAGTAACGGAACATTAATCAATAATAGTAATTATCAAAGAAGTCAATACCAAACAAATAACATTTCACTCAAATTGATATTCCAAATTAACTCTCAAAAAAAGTAAAACAACTATTAATATATATTAAAAGAATAAACAATTGTAAAAACAACTATTAATATAGACACCACATTGTTCTTTTCTTCATCTTTGAGAACGAAATTTCAAATCCCTTTTATTTTCTCCATATAAGCCTAATCCAATAAATCACCTTATTCTTTTTGTTTTTTTTTTCTCTAATAATAATAATAATACAAATAAAAATTGAAGAATTTTAATCGGAGAGTGAGCCTGTCTAACACTTTTAATCTTAATAGTATAAAACTATGGACATAATAAATATTGGGGCCAAACTTGGGGCCTACCTTGAAAATAGGTATTTACCCTCTGATAAAATACTGGGGCCAAACTTGCAAGTACAGTACGAGCACGTGGCTCTCAATTATTGGTCCTTTCACTCAACTTCTTTCACCGCGTGAAGTTAATCCACTTTTCTTTTGTTGGTCTTTGTTTGGTTTTCGAGAAAATTCAAACGAAAATTTCTCATAACATTTTCCCGAGAAAGAAAAACCCTTACTACACTCCATCTAAGCTTTAAGAACCATTGACGCCGCTCATGCGTCTCTCTACGACTCGATTCTCGTAATCAGGTAATTTTTCTCAACATTCTACTATTCACTACTTGTTTTAGTTTTCCATGGATGCTTCAGTTTGATTCAAGAGACTGATTTTACAAAAGTGAATTTCAAGTTGAGATTCAAATTCACTTTCTATAATCCGTTTTTGATTTGTTTGTAACTCCATTGTAAAATTGTATTAAAAGTTCAATTGTTCTTGCAAGTTGTTGAAAGTGAGTTTTCACATGCATTGATTTCATTTTGAGATTTCGGTCAATATGAGTGTAGGCACATGTTTTTGTTATCTACTAGCAAATTAAGAAAACAAAATAAGTTGTAGTGGCGGCAGCACCAGTTGTAGATCTTCTGTTAATCTAGTGAATATGGAAGGAGTGACATGTTTCATGTTTGACCTAGGAAGTGCTTCATCCGGAATGAAATATAAGCAAAAACGGTAACTGAGAAGTTGGTGTATATTTAAGACCAAATACATCAACTTTTAAATTACCACTAGTTTATATTTCATTCCAGAGAGAGTAACTTTTATTCGCGCGCATGAGTGTTTGTTTGTGTAAACAATATTTGATATCAGAGTAAACATTATAGGAGTCTTGGTAGAGTATGTTCTGTGTCAAGAGGTTGACAGTGGTTATATTTTTGGAGCCATCTTTCATGGTCTTGAGCTTTTAAGCTATAAATTTCAAGTTTAAAGCATTTCGGTTGTTAGCTGATTAAGGATGAAGTTGAGTCTGCTCAGTTGGTCACTGTGTCACTGTAGGCTAGGCTTGATTAAAAAATGACCTGATATATTAGCTTGAGTTGGGCTTAAATTGAAGTCTAAGTAGTTATTTTAGATTTGGTTGGGGTTAAATAACTTTGTGTATATTAGTAATATAGAAGAGGCAAAAAAAAAAAACTATACTAACACTTCCATTTCAATGTTTTTTAAAATAACCGGAAAATATGCACAATGCCCGCAATTACAATGGCTGCACTGGATTGCAATGAATTTCAAAGTCCCCACTCAAATTGTTTTATATTATTCCTCTTTCTTTATTTAGTAGATACAGAGAGAATTTTGAAGGTTAGGGATAATTTACGATAATAATGATGGAAAATGAGGTAGACATGGATTTGAGCCAATATAAAACAATTTCAAGCAGCAACTGCCATAATACTCATCACAATATTCACAATTTAAGTGGCTGCAACCATGACTACATTCATATCCACGACTGCAATTCCACCTACTCCAAAATAGAAAATTTCAGACGTAACATAGAGTAGTAAAAATGCTCAAGAAAGCTGGAAGGCTGCTTAGTCTCTCTGAAACACTATCATTAGCATAATTGTAATCTGTAACAAGTTTAGGGTTGATCGAATCACCCTCAAATATGTGAAAATTATGATCTATCAAAACTCACCAACCGATTGCATAGGTATTATCCTTAAAGATGAGAGCATTATGCTCTAATCTATGCGGCTAGATTTAGTCTGTGTCTATATGACCTAGACAGTGCTTAGGTGTCATTAATTATCGGTGCATTAGGTGTGGCTATGATATGTATATTTCTGGAAAAGATTGGCTATAATATAATTAAATGCTTATATTTTCTGTTACAACTTTTTTTCTTAAATGAATATTTTATACTTCATCCATCTAATGAAATTAATTTAAAGTATAGATAAATTCAGAGCCTGTAAAATTAAAATTGAATCTATATGACCTGTTTCATTGGCAGGTTTAAATATTTTCACACAAGTCTATTCTGTACTTTTAACTAGATTTAGACTTTAAAAGTATTCTATTATTTTTATATGTACATTGTCATTTAGAAAAAGTATCATTAGAATTTCTTGTGTTGTGTTGCATGACATATAATCTCATGCTTTACATGTATACCCTCATTGTCCTTGTGTTAGATCATATTAATGAGTTTGAAAACCTTGAGTTGTACCTTTATTTACTGGTTTTGTCAGTAGGTAACCAACGAACATTATAAGTAAACCTCTGATCCAATAATGCATTAGCATGGAATTTCAATTGTAACTTTTTTCTTTTTCAGTGAAAAATACTTCTGGTTCTGGAACATTAGTGATTTTAATACAAACTATTACTTGTATGAAACCTTAATTTCCCTTTCTTTTAGGTAAAATCAAATATTGTGCTGTGGAAACTAATTTGTGTTGCTTTCTGAGGCAGCCTTTGTGGTATACTGCATGTGCATTTGTTATACACAAGCTTAGGATTTTTGTTATTCCAGAGTTCAAACCATTTCTTCCCCGTTTCTTCAGTGAAAATTTATAAATATTATGTTTTAATAAGTAAATGACAATAAGGCTACCTGGTGCTCTAAAGCTCCTGTCATGGCGATTGGGACTATTATAGTTAGCTTTATCTTACATTTGCAAGAAACTAACTCCACGACTCAAACCTATGACCTAGCCACATTGTACCAACTTTAACAGTTGCTCTAAGACTTCCCTTCATGTTTTAGTAAATGATGATAGCAATATTGATAAAAAAAATGTATTGTGATATTACATTAAATTGAATAGTGTGTTTATATCTATGTTGTTTGCTTGTAGATATGGAGCATTCTGATCTGCAAGGACAAAGAAGGGATATGAAAAATAAGGGAAGAAATGTTGTGTGGTCAATTGCAATGGATAAGTGTCTGATTGAAGCCCTGGTTGTTCAAGCAAAAAGTGGAAACAGGGTTGACAAATGTTTCAATGAAAATGCATATACTGCAGCTTGTATAGCTGTAAACACTCATTTCAACTTAAACTTGAATAATCAGAAAGTTATCAACCGTCTGAAGACACTTAAGAAGAGGTATAAAGTAATAAAAGATATTCTAAGTCAGGATGGTTTCAGGTGGAATCCAAATACAAAGATGATTGAGTGTGATTACGATGATCTTTGGAAGAGATATGTTGCGGTGAGTATCTTTAATCTTTCTCACTTCTTGTGAATGACAACATTTAAATTTAAACACCTATTTTAGTGTTCTCTAATTCATTTGATAGGCACACCCTGATGCGAAAGGATTTCGTGGAAAACAAATCGAGATGTATGAGCAACTTAAAATTGTTTGTGGAAATTATCAAGCTCCAAGTCGTTGGGCAAAGATGAAGGATGGTAATGGTCTAGTGGAAATGAAGAATTGCGGTGATGAATCCTCCTTTGCATCTCCTAGTTCAGAAAACATGAGTGATACAGATGGAACTGAGTCGTACAATGGGCCTCCAGAGTATGGCCAGATACCTGACGGTTATAAGGAGCCTCCAGCAGTCCAACCTCTAAGACAACTTCCAAAACGGTCTCGTAGCTCAGATGAGCTTCAGGATGCATTGATGACAGTGGCATCAAGCATCCGACGATTGGCTGATTCGATAGAGCGCAGCAAATGCTCGATCAATGCCTCAGAACTATTACAGGCTGTGATGGAGATAGATGAGTTGGACGAGGGTAAACAGATGTATGCATTTGAATATTTAAATGCTGATCCTATCAAAGCCAGAGCATTCTTGACTTACAATACTAGAATGAGAAGGATATATTTGTTTAGACAGTTCTGGTAGTGGAAGTGACGCTGACCATGTATTGAACATTTTGATGTATAGAATAGAATATCTTGGGACTGTGTTGAACGGGTGTTCTCAATTTGTTTCAGCAATTATTGATTGTGTTTTAAGGAGAATGTGTATAGATTACATAGATTGATAGAAAATAGCCATTTGACAGGAACTGGAGAATCTTGAGTCTCCTTCAAGCAAATTTCTTGTTTTATTTTCAACTACAGTCGAATTTTTTTAACTTTTTCTCAGTAAGTTAGAAGCATTTTGATGAAGTTCTTGTTCTACCTTGCCTATTACCCCCCATTTGTCCTATATTATATAAGCTTGTAGGACACTTGATCTTTGTAGGGTTTAGAATTTAGGGTCTTTCTAGAGACTTTGGAGAGGGTCAGAATTGTTCATATTGAACATGCTTATGGATGTTGGAACCTTTGTTGCTGTTAAGGATGAAATAAATTGAATTGAATTCATACATAGGATAATAGTCAACTTTTGGTTAATTCTCTCTATGTCTCTGCTTTTAATTTAGCCTTTCAATTTTGTTTTAAGAAAATGCAGAATGGAAGCAAAAGGTGCATATTACACTAAAATAGACCGATTGTAATGTAAGGGTGTACAAAGGACGGGTTAAGTCGGGTTTGGTGTATCTATTATCCAATCTCAATATTTGATTGAACAAAAATTTAGACCCTTATCTATCCTTTAATCCAAACAAATCTGATTAGTTGCGGGTTAAAAAAAGACGAGACGAAATAAGACGAGATCGGATTGGTCTCAAGACGAATTGCCAATTAGTAATTCTTGAATTCTTTTTAAAAAACACTATATTTAAAATAACTCAAGTCACATAGGTTATCACTTGTCAACTAATTCAAACTAATAACTCATAACATTGCCATTCAAATTATTTAATTAAAACAAGTAACCTACTACCTACTAGAACCATATATCTACCCCTAGGAGTGGGGGTGACAGGCTATGGAACATTTTGCCTTCGTCTCCCCCTGTCTCTCATATCCCTCCCCCATTAGATTTCTCACACTCTCCCTATTTTATATTTTTCTTTCTTAAGTGTTGTAGATTGAGACAACGGGGAATTATTTTTAATCAAAATGGCTGGCATGTTTGATTTGATTGATCACCATGGAATTTTCATTCTAAGTCGATCGTTTCTACTCTCGAGACCAATTCAGCGCCCTCTGAATTGGGCTCTAATTGTACCAACAACCAAAGTATGTTAAACAAAATTATTATTGTCTTCGATTAAATAATTAAACAACCTCCTAAACTAAATAAAACAATTAGGGTCCACCCATACCATTCCTCCTTTCATATTGTTTGATATCTTAATTGTGAATTGCATCTCTATTTTTTAGTAATTAATGTTTATGGTAGTTATTAAAGTTTGAACATTTGGTTAGAACTTCTTCACCATCTCACGACTCACCAACCAAGCTGCTTATTTAGGACGTCATCAAATTATATCGATGGATTCGAGACATCTCATGCATCAGGCATCAGGCATCACGCACAATCAGCATTAGAAAAACACTTCAATAAAACCACATGCATGTGAAGAGAAGAAAAATATAATGAGTAAATGGAAAAACATTCATAAACCACAAATCAGAAGATGAATTTCACTGGAAAAACAGAAACAACCATCAAGACATCCCCATTATGTTCCCTTAATAACTACAGAGGAGGAAAAGTAACAAACTGCCTTGGAACACTGAATATATCCTTTCCAGCAAAAGGTGTGGTCCAATCTCTTAATCCAGCAGACGACGAAGTTTCCCTCGCTGTGCCAACATTTCGTGATCCAGACATGTAAGAATTGGTGGCCATCCTATTCCCGGCTCCATTTCTCAACAATGATGAGATCCCTAGCCAAACATCACCTGATCTTGATGACGCTGGGCAATCCAAACTCCAATCTATACTGTTGTAGTCGAATTCTTGCACCATGCCCCCGGTATTCCAATCCACACGGGAATGTGAGTTGAATGATCTAGCCGATGGATTCTGATGACCACAAAATAGGCCGAGAGACGGCGGAACTGTAAGTGCAGGCGAAGATGCCGCGCCAGTGTTCCACGAACCATGATGTTGAGAGTGAGAAGACATTGTATGCGAAGGCGATGATGCAACCATCGGTTTATAGAAACCTCCCATTCCAGATGATGAGATTGAGGAATCTACTGGTCCGAATGCATGGGAATATTCTTTGTAAGGAGCTTGACAAAGTTGCTGCAAGCGATCCACACCGACATTTCCAGTGTTGTGATTTTGTAGTAGGAAATTCCCGTTTGACCTCGAATTTTCATATGCCGGAACACTATTTACATACCAACTAGATGTTCCTGAAGGTATGGAATTCATAGAATTCAGATAATTTTGTTTCGCGTCTGCGAATTGCGGGTGCTGCATCATCACTACCTGCTCCCTTCCTACTCCTTGATGAATCATTCTTCCTTCGTTCCTATATGCGCTAGGCTGCGCTTCCATTTTAACAAATGGAGACATTGCTTGCATGGACTGTGACATAGTTAACTTATTGGAAGGATTTGATGCAGCAACACTAACACCCCATCTTTTCTGTGCCAATTCATTTTGGTTATCCATGTGTAGAGCCTGTTGATTTCTACTTTTGGGATCTTGAAACATAGAATCAGCACCGCACACATTGTAATAGTTGAAATCACTTTCATTCCCTCTCTGCTGAATTGAAACTGAAGCTGCTTGTAATCCATGAGATCTCATCAAATTATTATTATTATCTTGAGAAGAATCTTCTGACTGATTTACAGGAGATTCTTGCTTCTGAGATTTTAAGGTGCTTTCAGCCTTTTGAAGATCGCCTTCACATGCAACAACTACTCTTTCAACTTCTTGTTTCGAACAATTGTACTTCACTTCCATAGCATAAATCTGCTCAAGCTCTTCACTTACGTCGATTTTCAAATTACTCTCGCTTACAACGTTGGTAGTATCCTTTGCTTCACTTCCTTCAAACAGCCACGATATCGATTCTTCTAATTTGCCGTCATTTAACTTCAAAGCCAGTGTCGCTCGCTCAGAAGAGAATCCCATCGCGGCTAACTTCTGCACAAGGTTTTCAAGCTTCCTCGACATTAGATACGCACCGCACCGGTCGTGCAACTCGTGAGCTCTCCTTTCCCTCTGCCTTTGGTGCTTCCTCTCATTCTTCAGGCGGATCTTATCCCTTCTGTCGTTATCACAACCAGGTATGATATCCAACCGGGTCGAGGAGTTTGCAACTTTCTCTTTAGTGTCTTCTGATTCACCAGAACAGCTGCCATTATTAGAAACCGAATCGTACTCGGACACCGTACCTTGAGGACTATTAGAATGCTCATCCATATCATTTATTTTTGGGAATTGACTGTTGTTAACTATGGCAGAAGAATCAACCAATGACGTTTCTAGGGTTGGAACAGTTTCCAGGATAGGATCGATCGCAATAGAGGGAACGCCGCTCGCATCATTAGCAGATCCAGAAGTCTTGGGAGAAGTCTTGTGTTGTTCCTTAGAAGCCTTTGCAGAAGCCTTCTCCTTGGACTTGGATTTTGATTTCATTGATGGAGACATTCTATTAGTTGTTATATTTGTCCTGCATATATATATATTGACAAAAATTAATTTAGAACCAATCTTCATTTATAAGCGCTAAATCAATACATATATATAACTTAATTACGTATGGAAATTTACATAAACATGTATAATAAAAAAACATAATATAAATGCATAAAAACATACATATATGTAATTAAAGAAAGCTGAAGAACCTATAAGATCCAAAAGCTATGAATCACCATGAGAAATATATTAAAAAAATTAAAGGATCACTAATCAAAACTAGGTCATAGATCGACAAATAGGGCACAAATAACAAGAATCCCTAGAAAGCCAGAATTAAGATCAGAACCCATTCAATATGTCCTTTACATCAAAAGAAGAAAAGTCACCAACATAAAATAAATAAAGAAATAAAAAATTCTTAAGGGGGGTGAAGATGTGATTGACATCATATCAAATGTATCCATTTTCTAAGAGACCTAATTTACCAAATTGAACAAAATTACAAAATCCAAAATGAAGCCAACCATTAATCAAATCCAATGAATCGGATAAAAAAACATCTTCAATTTTTTTCCAACAATTCAAAACCCTACAATTATGAAATTGGGTAAGTCACACACATATTCCTATTTCCACCCCCCATCAATCATGAAGTGGATAACATTTTGACAATAAATGGTTCAAAACCCACCAAAATTACATCCCAAAAATCCAAACTTTACCGTCAATTAATCAAATTAAACCTCCAATAAAACAAAGATTCAGATCACAGACCAAAAAACAGAACATCATAAATCCAAAAAAAATTAGATCCAATAAAAAAATTATCTAAAAAACACATCAATTAATGCATAAAGAGAAAGAATGGATCAAAGAAACTAACCTATGAAAAACAAGAAAGGGCGTGAAGATGAATTGAGATTATGTGTGAGCTTGTTTCTCCTTATTCTTCTTCTTTTTCTTCTTTTTTTTCTCTTCTTTTTTTGTCTGTGATTTTGCTGTGTATTTTCTAATAATATAAAGTTGTTTCAACTTTGTTTTAACAAAAAAAGTATTGCTTTTTTTTTTCTTCTCCTATCTTTTTGTCCACGTGGCACTTTCTCTGTGTCTTTATCGACAAGTTCTGGAAACAATTAAATAATACGATGTTCAGATCCAATTTTTTATCAGAAAATAAAATAAATTAAAGAATTATAAAAAAATAAATAAAATAAAAACGCCAAAGTATAATGTTTTTATTAGAGAAAAGCGGGTTATTTTGGATCGATTTTGATAAAATTGGAAGTGATCAATTATTGTTGAATTGAGTTGAGTGTTAAATGTATATATTTTTTTCTTCATTTAACTCGAATTAAATCTTGAATTGGCATAACAACTTAAATATATTTAATATTTAAATGTTTTAAAAATTATAAAATTTCAATCCATCAATCACTACATTTTAATTTATTAAGTTACCTCAATTTTTAATAACAATGTTTTATTTGTTTATTTTTAAAGTACTTTATTTTTAAATAAAATACTAAAAAATGTTTAATTGATTTGAATGGAAATAAAGTTAAACTAGATTCATCATATTTAATATTAAATTTTTATAAATATTAATCAATTATATTAAATATTATTCATCATTTTATCTAAATAAATAAAAAAGACTATAATAAAATATAACATTTAGATAAATAGTTTTTAACCCAAATGAAACTTTTTTTGCAGTAATTTTTTTTATAAAGTTTCTTCATAGTAGTATTTTAATTTATCCAACATTTTATTACATAAATTTTAATTTATCATAAAAATTAATATACTTGATAATTTTTTAAAAAATAAATGTATCTTGCCGAAATGACATTGATAATCTAGGGAAAAATATTTTACACAACTTTAATAAAAATAATTATCTAGAACAGAAGACGAAGGTTGACGGCGGCATGACTTTAGAAAGTCTTGAACAAAATAAAAAAGTGGCGCATATATGAACAAAATTAGAAGAAGAAGAAGAAGGTGGATGGCGGTAACTGAAAATCTAAAGAAGAAGAATAATGAAACCCTATTGGGTTGTTGGACTATAAGGCTGCCAAACAAATTTAAAAAAAAAACATAACTAATCATCGAGTCGGATCGACAAGTTCAAATTGTTGAACCGATTACCTGAATCGAATATAAGTGGATTTCAACGGGTTGAGTCGAGTCGGACACAAAAGTGATCAAATACGGGTAAAAATCGAATTATGTTGGATTGAGTGATCGGGTTGACTAATCGACCCGCACCCATGTACACCTTTAATTTTTATAGAATTTTCTATGATACATTGCACCATTTTACTTTTCTCTGTTTATTTGATATTTAAATTTAAACAAGTTAGTTTTTGATATATTATCCTACATTTGTATCAGATATTAGAAATGATGAATTTCAGATGATAAAGATTAATATTTTCTATTAAATGTTTATGTTAAATTAATTTACATGAAAACCATAAAACTTCAAAATTTAAATTTAAATACAAATTACTAAATTATGTAAATATTAGGTAAAAATAAGTATTAAATATTAAATAAATTAAATATATTAAAAAGAAGGTTAATATGTATTATTTAAACTCAAATTCAATTCTAATAAAAGAATATATTGAAAATATGTATTGAATAATAAGTAAAATATAATTTATAATTCTTTAAATTATTTAATTGTATCAAATTAATTCTTTTAAGTTTTGTAACTATCAAATAGGTCATTTGAATTATAAAGTGTAATCCTCTTTAGCATATTTTATTACAACAATGTATATGTTATTGACGTGACAATTTTAAATATATTTTTAGTGAAAAATAACATTTTTAAAAACAAGCTCCTTGATCCATCTTCAATTAAAATTTTCAATTTTAAAAAAGAAAATACTACTGGATTGAAAATAATATTTTGACCTTTCATATTTACTGTAATGAAATTAAATTATCAAATCTAAGATATTGTAGGGAAAAAAGATGAATCATATGAAAAAATTTAACACAAAATTTGGGTTTTTTTATTTTAAATGGGGCAATCTAAATTGTATAAAAAATCTAAGATATAAAAAAATTGTATTATATCTAAATATTATTAAAAAAAAAAAAAGTTAAAAAGTGTCTTGTTTTGTATTTTTGTTGGAAATCAGAAAAAGAGGAAAAGTTGCATAACCTTTTGCTACTATTATTTTTGTTATTATATTTTACTAATGCTTTGGAATTGGATGCCATGTAGTGAAAGTGACTTACGTCTAACGTCATCATGAATTGGAAAACTTGTTTTCGTTACGTTTCGCTTTACAATGACGGTGGATCTAAGTTGCAACCATGAATACCAATGAAATGGTTTAAAATATTGGAATCAATGTTAACATTTTATATATTTTATTGCTCTCACGTTTATCTTCTGATCTACATGTTGACCCACCATATCAAATTGATTTCGTAATTTCAAAATACTTTAAACACATCAATTAAATAGATTTTTGGACTATTTATGAAATTTATTTTTAAGTTACTTTATTTTCTAAAAGAATAGTGTATATATATGTTTAGTAGTACAAAATATATATACAAAGTAAATAGATCAACTATTGTTTATATATTTGTCAAATCAAATCTTAATTACTCATAAATGTATGTTAATGCATGTAGGTTCGGATTATTATCGATGTTAAATACATTTTTGATCATATGAAGATTAGTTATTTAGATGACCTCTATGCAACCAACGGCCTCCTAATTAGGAACATAGTATTCTCAATATAAAAAATTAGTGTGTGCATGTGCTATGAACGAAATTTTTTATTTTTTTTAAATAATTTTTTAAAAGTATTATATGATAATTTTTTTGGTAATTATATAATAAAGAATTTTTGTTGACAAAATATGATAATTGTTGAAATATTTATTTTCTACCCACGTTTATTAATATATATATATATAATATTCACTTAAATGATTGTTAATATATTGTGAAAAACTTACTTTTAAACATCAATATCCAATCAAACATGTTTATGATACACCATTGCATGGTTTTAAGCGTGTTTTTAATTTAGTACGTTTTTATAAATATATTTTGAAAATATATTATAATTATAATCCTAAATATCATAACACTTATCTTATATATGAATGTTTGTGTATTATAAGATCTTATTGAAGGTGTAAACACGATAATGACATTGAATTGTGTTTAATTAAATTAATTTTTGTTGTTGTTGTTGTTAACTTATTTAAAATCAGTTCTGGTTTGGTGACTTACTTATAATAAAAATAGTAGCAATCGAGTTAAGTGATCACAGGCAGTAGTAAAACAAAAATTGCATAACTAAAGTGACACAAGAATTTATCTTGGTTTACCATCAACTTGAGTTACATCTAATCCCCTCACTCAGAAGAATTTAATTCACTAGTTCAAAACTTGAATTACACAACACCTAATTCTACAAGTCAGTTTTCTCGAAACAACCTGACATGTACAGACTTTTTGATAAACAAAAACACATTGACTCTACAAGTGAAGTTTTCTCAACACAACCTAAAAATCTAAAGATTGCTTGAGGAGCACCAAAGTCACTATCAGGTTGGGTTACAAGAGTTTGGAATAAATTAGTTTGCTTATAACAAGCTGATTTAACAATGACTCTCACACTAATGACTTAAGAATTCTTTTGAGCAAGTGTTTCTATAGACCTTAACCTTATGAACTCTAATGACTTAGGAACTTTTATGCTTGTGAGTTCTCTTATTTTCTTCTTCAACCTTGAGTATCTATGTATAGAATAGGTTAGGGTTTCTCCTTTGTTCATGCAAAATTTGAATCATATCTTTGCAAATAATAAATATATCTTCTTGTGAGTGTTTCTTCTTAACAATTCTTGAGCATATTTTCTTGTAAATAACTCATATCTTCTTGTAGATTTTGATCAACTCTTCTTGTAAATAATTCATATCTTCTTGTAGATAAATCTTGATCAAATCTTCTTGTAAACAATTCATATCTTCTAGTAGATAAATCTTGATCAAATCTTCTTATTTATAATATCTTGATCACATCTTCTTCAAATCTAGACCATATTCTTTTCAACTTGGTCGGAGATTTTCTTCATTTATAAATTTGGATCAAATCTTATTTAGATTGTCTTCAAAAACACGAATATTTGAATTTATGTTACACCATTTTGACTAGCAGATTTTGAGCTTTGAATTTATGATATGAACAATCTCTTCAAAGTTAATTATACCTTGTTATGAACTCTTCATATGCATGATGAGTTTATGCACATTAGAGACATTTAAGGGCTTTAGAGGTAGTCTTTATACTCAGATTCAGAGCTAGTCTTCAGACCCAATTATCAAACCTAGTCTTTAGACCCATACATCAGAGGTAACCTTTGTAACATTATGAAGCACGTTACTTTTAGAAGTAGACGCGTATACTTTGTGTTCCTCTGATCTAATCCTCTGGTCACTTCCTCTAGTGATTTTCCTCTAGTTGTTTCCTTTGGTTGCTTCTTTTGGTTGTTTCCTTTGGTCGCTTCCTACGATTTTCTTCTTCCTACATACTTAATGAAACGATTAATTCAAATTTATTGTTCTATAAAATGATTTTTTTGTTAAGATCAAAACTATAAGTGTAAAATCAACTTGGTTTTCAACAATCTCCCTCTTTTTGATGATGAAAAAACTGTATTTTGTATAAAAATTATTCTATTACTATTAGACTCCCCCTGACTCAAGGCACCCCCTAAGTCCAAATAATTTTTCATTATCTCCCCATATTATCGTTCTTAAAAATCTTTCTCCCATTTTTGTCATTAGACAAAAAGACATGAAATAGATTTTTTTTTTATAGAATGAATACAACATAAAAACATAGCCTAATATGAACAAAACATAAATCTGATCCTAGTATGAATCTAAACGACTCTAAGTGTGACACAACCTCATTTAGGTATAAAAGTAAGGTTTAAATTTTTCCTAATAAAGTTAAATCTATCTTCAGCTAGTGGTTTGGTGAATATGTCAAACCATTGGTGAGTGTCTACAAACTGGATATTTAGTACTCCATTTTGAACAAAGTCCCTAATGAAGTGATGTTTTATTTCTATGTGTTTGACTCTAGAATGTAGGATTGGATTCTTGGTTAGGCAAATGACAAAAGTGTTAAAATGAGAATGTTACTCTCAAGAATCTTGTAATCTTCTTGTTGATGTTTCATCCATAACAATTGACAACTATAACCAGCTGCTGAAATGTACTCAACCTTTATTGTTGACATTTTAATTGTGTTTTGTCTCTTACTTGACCATGAGATTAAGTTATCCCCAAGAAATGGGAAATTTCGACTATGATTTTTCTCTCAAGTTTTTCTCTAGCGTAATCAACATCACAATAGCCACTTAATTTGTACTTAGTAGATTTCTAGTAGAACTAGCTAAGGTTTGTTGTATTTTTTAAGTATATAAGGATCCTCTTAACAACATCTAAATGAGATTCCCTTGGACCAGCATGAAATCTTGCACACTCATACACATTAAACAAAATATTAGGTTTGGAAGTAGTAACATAAACAGTTATCCTATCATTCCTCTATTTGTTTTCTGGTCAACCTATTTGTGTGATTCATCATTTTCAAGTGAACAGGTAGTGTGCATTGGTGTAGTCATAGGTTTACAATAATTCATTTTAAACTTCTTGAGAAGCTCTTTTGTATATTTAGTTTGATTAATGTATATGCCTTTTTTACTTTGCTGAATTTGTATCCCCAAAAAGAACTTAAGTTCTCCCAACATACTCATTTGAAATCTAAGATGCACCAACATAGTAAGTTCTTCACAAAGAGTCTCATTAGTAGATTCAAAAATAAATTCATAAACATAAATTTGAATGATAAGAATGTTATCTCCTATTGATTTTCTAAGCAGGGTGTTGTCTACTTGTCCTCTTTCAAAATTCTTGTAAATAATTCACATCTTCTTGTAATAAATCTTGATCAAATCTTCTTGTAAATAATTCACATCTTCTTGTAATAAATCTTGATCAAATCTTCTTGTAAATAATTCATATCTTCTTGTAGATATATCTTGATTAAATCTTCTTGTAAACAATTCATATCTTCTGTTAGATAAATCTTGATCAAATCTTCTTATAAGTAATTAATATCTTCTTATTGATAAGATCTTGATCATATCTTCTTTAAATCTTGACCATATTCTTTTCAACTAGGTCAAATATTTTCTTCATTTATAAATTTGAATCAAATCTTATTTAGATTGTCTTCAAAAACACGAATATTTGAATTTATGTTACACCATTTTGACTAGCAGATATTGAGCTTTGAATTTATGATACGAACAATCTTTTTAAAGTTAAGTATACCTTGTTATGAAATCTTCCTTTGGTCGCTTCCTATGATACCTTCCTCTAATTTTCTTCTTACAATTTTTGCATACTTAATGAAACCACTAATTCAAATTTATTGTTCTATAAAATAATTTTGTTAGCATCAAAACTATAAAGTCTAAAATCAACTTGGTTTCCAACAATCTCCCTTTTTTTTATCATGACAAAATTATCTCAGTGTAATCAATGCCTTCTTGTTGACTATAACCTTGTGCAACATGTTTTGTTTTGCTTCTGACTACTTCTCCTTTTTCATTTAGCTTGTTTCTAAAAATCCACTTGTGAATATGAGTGTGGAGGTGTTGGTATGGTGGAGGTGATGGTGAACGAGTTGGTGACGGTGAAGGAGACAATGATGGTGTTATTAAATGAGGGTTCTTGCATGCAACTACCTTGGTACGAGCCATTGTTAAGAGAACGAGATGTGGGGATGAAGGAGACAGAGAGATTAACGTTTTTCAGAAAAAGTGTGAAGCTGTTGTTTAATGGAGAAAGATGAATGGTTTTGAACTTTTGCAGGTGGTTTGTGAGATGAGAGAGTGCCACACATTGGATTTGATTGATTGGGCATATGTTATTGGGAAAGAGGATAGTGGAGATAATGTGGTAATAACAGGCATAGGTAGTTATTACTTTTTGATGAGTGGCAAACGATAAAAGTTTAAAAGCTGATTTTTGAATTTTCTTCATGTAAAGAAACGAAGAATGCTTTTGAGCCATTTGTTAAAATAGACTTGAACGGAGAATGGTCTCCGTTATCACTAGAATGATCTCGTTTCAGTTTTTAACAATTATGAGTGGGATTTGTGATGATTTTTAATCTTTCTTTGATTGAATTAAAATTTTCTTCAACAAGAGGATTTGTAAATATGTGAGCTAACTCATTCTTTGTATAAAAAAAAAAATATTAATTCAGTTTCCTTTTTATTCACATGATCTATAATAAACAGCTTAATCTTTTATACCATGCTCTAGGAGCTTGTTTTAATCCATATAAAGCTTGAGTAAGTTTAAAAACATGATTTGCTTTCTTTTGATCTTCAAAACCAAGGGGTTGACGAACATAAACTTCTTGATAAAAAACCATTTAAGAATGCACTTTTAACAATCATTTGAAAGAGTTTGATAAGTTTATGAAATGTATATGCAAAAGGAATTCATATAGCTTCTAACCTTGCAACTGGAGCAAAGGTTTCATGATAGTCTATACCTTGTTGATTATAACCTTAAGCAACCAAACTTGTTTTGTTTCTTACAACCTTACATTCTTTATCTAGCTTATTTCTAAATACCCATCTTATTCCAATGATTGTTTGATCTTGTGGATTTGGAACAAGAGTCTAGACTTCATTCTTTTCGAATTGAAGAAGTTCTTCCTTCATTGCTTTAATCCAATATTGATCAAGTTCTTTGATGGATTTTGGTTTTATTTGGGATATCATTGTCATGTTCCTGTTGATATCATCTTTAAATGACATTTTTGTTCTAATCCCATCAGATGTATCTCCAATGATTTGATTTTGAGGATGATCGCCTATTAAGCTCCAACTTCAAGGACGAGTTTGAAACAGAGATTGTTTATCAATCTCGTTTTCTTGGGGAACAATCTATTGTGACAGTCCAAATTGTTCTTCCTCCTCATCATCTTTTTTTCTTAAATCAAGGTCATCAAACTCATCAAATAATACATGCATACTTATTTCAATAGTTTTAGTTTTCAACATAAAAATGCGATATCCTTTAGATTCTATTGAATATCCTAAAAAGATAACTATGTCTGATTTTGCATCAAATTATCCTAAGTTATCTTTGTTATTCAATATGTAGCAGTAGTATCCAAAAATATGAAAATATGAAATATTTGGCTTTCTATTTTTTTAGATTTCATAAGGTGTTTTGTTAATGATTTTCCTTATGGATACACGATTGAAAATGTAGTATGAAATATTGATAGTTTCATCCCAAAAATACTTCTCAACATTTGATTCTTTAAAGATTGTTCTTGCCATCTCTTGTAATGTTCTATTTTTTCGTTCAACTTCATTTTTTTGAGGAGTTCTTGCACAAGATAGATTATGAGAGATGTCAAGTTCATCAAAAAAAATGTTTTAAAAGACGCATTTAGGAATTCCCTTCCATGATTACTTCTTAAAAAGATTATATTGGATTCCTTTTCATATTGAACTTTTTACATAATAATTTGAAAGCATCAAATGCATCATCTTTTTGTTTTAAAAATAGTACCTATGTGTGTCGAGAAAAATCATCAACAATAACAAACTCATATTTCATACGTCATAGGCTAGTGATTTTGATAGGACCAAAATGATCAATGTGAAGTAGTTCAAGAGGTTTTTTTTAGTTGATATAAAATCTTTTGAATGAAAACTACTCTTAACTTATTTTCCTTTTGCACAAGCTTCACATCCTTTATCCTAATCAAAGTTTATTTTGGGAAGTTATCTAACAAGATCTAATTTTGATAAATTTGAAATAGCTTTCATACTCACATGTCCAGTTATTTTATGTCATGTCCATTTGTCTTTGTTAATGGACATGAAGCATGAAATAAAATCTCACCATCTAATGTTTAAAACATAGAGATTTTTCTTTCTAGATGCAAAAAATAAAATCTCACCAGAGTTTTCCATTCTTACTTCACATATGTTTGGTTTATAAATAACTTTAAAGTAATTATCACAAAGTTGACTAATGCTTAGAATATTATTTTTCAACCCTTCAACATATTGAACATCATTAATTTTAGTAGATATTTACCTTACCCATGGTACCTTTAACTTTGATTTTTGCTTGATCATTATTTCCAAATGTTACTAATCCTCCATCCTTTTTAATGAAGGACATAAAACTTTGTTTATCTCTTGTCTTGATACTTCAAGAACCATCATGTATTTGATGTTACATAATTTTTAGGTACCCATTTGGTCTTGGGTCATTGAGGGTTAGTTTTTCCTTTAATACTTGATTTTTTAAAATAACATTGTGATTCATCATGTCCAGTTTTTAAGCAAAAACAACATTTTTTTGCTGAAGAATGTTCTAGTCTGTGTCCATAACGTTCTCATATTTTTAAATTTTGAGAAGAATATTCTTGTTTATTTGTATAATGTTCTTGGGGTTTAAATGACCCTTTTGCTTTAAATTTTTCATCTTTTTTTTTTAAATAGCAAGTATATTCTAGATGTCCAATTTTTTTACAATATGAACATCTTGTTTTGCACTTGTCATCCCTACTTTTAGGAATAAAAAAGTTTTCATACATTTTTTATTTTTGAGTTTTGTCAAAGTCAAGTACAACTTTTCAAATATCCCTACTTGGGATCCCATGATTTCTTAAAATGTTTCAGTGGATTTGACAAAGTTTCCTAAGTCATTTTTAACATTTTCATTTTATGTTTTAAGAAGATTGTTCTCCTTTTGAATCGTAGAACATTCTTGGTTTTCAGATTCATCAATTTCCTTAAAATGAGATTTATGCATGTTTTGAATCATCGTTTTTAGTTCATCAATCATAACCTAAGCTTTCTCTTTTTTCTTTTTTTTTTCTTTTAAAACTTGAATTTTTAAAGAGCTACATTTTTGAACCAACGAGTTTGAATCATTAAGTAAGCTATCAAAATCTTTTTCAAGTTGTTCACATAAGGGACATGGTTCAGAACTTATTACCTCCTTATCTTCAAAGTTTGCCATCAAATATAAGTTGGCTTCTTCAGATTCCTATGTTTCTGATTCATCAAAATCATCCCAGATCACCATCTTTGATTTCTTCTTGAAAGGAAATTTCTTTGGTACTTTTTTGTTCAAGGGACATTCAGTTTCGTATTGTCCTTTTTTATTACATCAAAACATGTGATTTGAATCTTGTCTATCTCAGTTTTGAAATTTTCCTTTTTAATTGGAAATCTCTTTTGATCTGATCCCTTCTTCTCATCATCCTTTGGATTTTCCTTGTAAGAATAACTATTTCTTCATCAGCGTCTTTATGTCCGATTTCTTCAAAGTCTTCTTCTGGTTGTAGTGGCATACTTTCTTGAGAGGATTTTAAGGCTATTGTTTATCCTTTATTTGTTGGTTTATCTTCCTCTAGTAGTATTTCACGTTATCGTAAGGTTCAAACTAATTCTTCTAATTCAAGTACTTCAAGGTTCTTGGCTTGGCTTATGGTTGTTACCATTGGTCTCCATATGATTGGAAGGCATCTCAAGATTTTTCTTACTTTGTCTTCTATTGAGTATGATTTGCCTAAGGATCGCATTTCATTTACAATAGTAGTAAACCTTGAGTACATTTCATCAATAGTTTTTCCTTCATTTATTTCAAATAGTTCAAACTTTCTTTTGCCTATATTGATTCTTATTTCTTTAACATAACTCGTTCCTTCCTGATGAGTTTGTAGTGTATCTCATACCTTTTTAGCAGTGTCATATTCGTCGACTGTTTCACTTTCTTCCCTGCTTAAAGTATATGATAAAAATAATTGAGCTTTTGAGTTTAGAAGCACCTAAGATTTTTCTTCTATTGTCCAATATGCTTCTTTCTTTTCAGTAGATGTTGAATCATTTTGGTCGACTTTTGGTATAAAATATCCATTTATAATAATGCACCATATGTTTGTGTCTTGTGATTTTAGAATTAGTTGCATTTTTGTTTTCCAGAAGTAGTAATCTGAGCCATCAAAGTAAGGTGGTCTGTTTGATGACACTCCTTCATCAATGTACTTGACTTTTAACATTTTCGTCCCGAATCTTTGACTATAGCACTTTTTAAGTGTTAATCCTTAGAGACTGACTCTTATTTCAATTGAAGTAACATTGTCAATTACAAGGAAGAGGAGTTTGAATTGTAGTTGTCCATTTTTAAAAATTGCTGTCAAAATTCAAAATATTTAACTCAAGATTGAATTTAGTTATAAACGAAGAACGTTCTATGTTAAAGAAAACACATAATTTTAACTTATCTATACAAATTATTATTATTATTATAAGACAAAAAGTAAATAGAGATAAGGGAAGATATATCACATTAAGATATATTCTGGTTCACCCAACATGAGTTTCGTCTAGTCCACTACGTGCTCAAAGTAAGATCGTCTTTGGTTTTCACACAACTTTTACAATTCAATCTTAATGAGTTACAAAGTACTACCTTTCTACCTAGAAAGGATCTCCATAAGTTACCTTTCAATCTTTCAGAAAGGATTTTACACATTACCTTTTAAACAAAAAAGTATTTTTACAAATTACTCAAACTATTTGAACAATATAGTCTTGAGTTACAAAGTGATGATTTTGAGAGATTGATAGAATATGAGCATGCTCAACTCATGTTTGAGAATAGATTCTAATATCAAGTTAAGAACAAAACTGAAACTTTGGAATGATTGAGAAGCTCAAGAAAATTTGAATATGATTGCATGAGTGTTGTATTGCTTTGTACTTGAAGCTCTGATATGTTCTTCATCTTGAGACTTATTATATTGACTTCAAGAAGGCTAATGACAGCTCATTTGACCGTTGAGAATGGTCCAATTGTCATGTGTTAGTATTTGGATAAGATCACCCATAAAAAAAGAATATTCTTGCTTAAAGTAGGAATGTTCTTGTAAACCAAGAACGAATACATTTCTGCTTTGAAGTGTGCTAACTTTCTATCTTCACTTGACAGTTGTCTGAAGTGATCAATGCTTTGTATCATGTGTGCAGACTGCTCAAAAGAATAGTTGATGTGTCCTATCCATTCTGTCACTTTTGTACTTGAAGCTTGCTCAACTTGGAGAATGATCTTGCTTTGTGAAATATGAAGGATAGTTTTTGCCTTTGCCTTTTGGAGTGATTCTTATACTAAAATGATCTACGTATATTTCTAGAGATACTCTGGAATAAATTATAACTAATGGATCTAATATTTTCTTTTGGAAACTGATCAATTTTGTTATTTGGAACTGTGGAGAATGTTCTTTGTTTTACACGATTTTTTCAAGTACGTTCTTCATTTCTTTGAATGAGTTTGCTTCATTTTAAGATGATATGTTTTGAAATATTTGGTACCTATTTTTGATTAACAGACTCAAACACACGTGTTAAACACTTAGAATCATAGTTATTATCAAAACATTAATTTGGGAATTTGTCTCAACAATGTGATGTGGGTGGCTCACACTTGAGGGAGAGATTGTTGGAATCCAAGTTTAAGTGATTAGTCCCACATTAACTAGGAATAGAGGAAATGTTGAATATATGAAAATAGTGACCCATATAACTAATGTCTTATGGTTTTAGGTGGAGATATGGTGCCAATGTCTCTTTAGTGAAGGAAAATCGTGATTAAAACATATAAAAACAACGGATTAAAATAAAATTTTCCTCCATGGATCCTTACAAATGTTTGTGAATAGCAAATCAAAAGATTACACCTCTTGTAGTGTGATAGAACTTTGATGATGATCACAATAACAAATGTTACTCTGTCAACAGCATCTCTACGTAGTCCACACAAACAAACCTTTAATGGAACAACCTCAGTTTCAATTCTAGTCAATGAATGAGACCAAATAAAGAAGTTAGGGTTTTGGACGACTAGGGTTTTTAATGTTGTCTAATTGATTCTATATAAGGGTTCTATTTATATACCCTTATATTGACCTAGGACACCATAGCTTATAATATTTCGTATTTCACTTAAACAACACACCATAACTTATGGTGTCCCGCGTTTCAGTTAATTCATATTGGTGCATCATAAGATTATACCACTGAATTAATAAGTCTTACTTATGTATGCTTTTAAACCCTCATTAATTTGTTATCGCGTATGTCACCTTGTAGGTTCCTGTAATTTTGGCAATAAAATTAACAGTGAGTGGTATCTGGCATCACATCACTGGCCCACAAGAAACACGAATTCCTTGTGATTTTACATAATATTTCCTTAATAGTGATCTCGTGTATAATCTCCCTTTTACCCTTATATCTAAATCAAACTCAAGGCACATAATATGTCCCTTTTGTGTCGTTTGATATCTCATTCCTAGATACCCAAGTATACTTTATAGCAGAAAATATCCTATATCGGCTTATCTCAGCATGGCCATGCATTTAACATTCATACTCTATCAAGGGGACACATATATTACTCCTTTTATTTGGGAGAGACAAATTTCATCTAGGTTTCTCAAGTCATTCATCATACCTCACTAAATGTCCATTTAATCAAATTTATAATATTCTTATTATAGACAACATTTGATAGCAATAAAACAATCAACTCCTCATCTAGGGATTAGAGTGGCTTCAAGTCTAAGAGGGACATATACCATTATCACTATGAGAATAACTTATGACACATACATAACATACTATGCAATATTTTCATGGAGGGTCAATCCAATACAATTCATCATAATGTATACCTATGTTGTGACTTGATATCTCATATCCATAACTTGTGAGATTGGGTTATCCCTCGACAAACATAATAGTCATGATTGTATTATTATCGCCGTCTATAATAATACTCAACTATTGATGTTTAAGAGAGAAGTTCTATAGCATCTCGCAATTGAGTCATAAACACAATGTCTTATTTGGACAAATTTCCCTCAAGGAATTTATTATATTAAATAAACATAATAATTGAAATGTCTTATATTATAAATAAACAATACAATACAAGTTTTAAATTCAAAACTAAAATATTGGTCTATAAGGCTTACACCAATATTAGGGATCCTAGATGTTTAGCCTATTGTTTCTCTCAGAAAATCCCTAAACTCCCCAATAAGTGGTATTAGAGCCTTGGTTTTGTTTGGTGTGGGAGCGAGAGTGGAAGATTCCAGTGTGGATCAAATCTAGTTATGTGGGTAACTCACACTTGAAGGGGAGATTATTGGAATTCAAGTGTGAATGTTTAATTCCAAATCAACAAAGAATGGAGGAAATTTTGAATATATAAGAGTGGTTTTGAATGTAGATATTCTGTCAAAGTCTCTTAGAGATCCTAGAAGTTTAGTCCATTGTTGCATTTGATGCTCTCAAGACTCCACAACACAATGTAATAAATTTCTTGAGTAAAATTTGTTTAAATAGAACATTGAGTTGATGAATTGGTTGTGAGATACTATAAAAACTTTTACTCATAAATATTTGTAGTCAAGTATTGTTATAAAGGGTATTAATAATACAATCGATATTATTATATGTGTGAACATGATAACCAAATCTCACAAGTTATGGTTATGAGATATCAAATCACAATATAGGTATAAATTGGTGTATGTCACCATTACGTGGAAAACATCAACCCCAACACAGTGAACATAAAACTTAATAACATAAATTTAATTCTCGACAAACTCTCAATTTAATAAAATAATATTTCTTTGTAAGTTGTACTCAAATATCTCTTCTACCTCTAGCCTCAAATATTTCAAATAATTTAAGTCACTAGGCATGACTAATTTAATAACTTAAACTCTATATAACAAGTAAGTCATATAGACTACATTGGTTTTATTCAATACCCTCTACTTTAATAACATTTTTTTGATAAGACTGAACATAATTAAGTTTGTAAGCGGTGTCCCACTCATCCTCACTCTCATCATATATAGAAGGAGAGTTCATTTAATTAGAATGAACTCTATATATTAATATATAATAATAATAATAATAATAATAATAATAATAATAATAATATATGATAATAACACATGAGTAATCATTTACTCCATTGAACACGCTTAACATAGACATCTTATGAGCATATATATATATATATACCATGTATTAGCATGATCTGAATAACTTAAGTTATGGTATTTTAAAGTCAACAACATTACATAATAATCTTATGACATAGCAGTTGTGTTTACAATACTATTGAGCAATTTATGTATTTAGTAAAATCATAAATTTTATGATAAAACTATTATATGTTTTCTTTAGACCCAACTATTTTTACTCAAATACAGTTTCTAAACTCAAGATATAGATATTTCAAGATGATTAATACATAACAACTTATAAAACAGAACAATCATATTCATAAAATCACATAAAATTTTAAACTTAATATAAATTTATAAAACTTTACATTGACAAAGTATAAGAAATAAGCTTTCAAGTTTAACTGATTGCATTCAAAACTAATTTATATTATTTTTGTTATACTCATTTTAACTCAGCTACATCATAATCTATTCATCTATTCAACTAAGTAAATAACATTCAAAACTCAACACAAAAACCAATTAATTATCATTCCTAAACAATTATCTTATTATCATCAAATCAACCACAACATTCAACAGTCACAATAAAATAGCAATTATTCATAGTAATTAATACAAACTCCTAACATTTATTATTAATCATAATTGATATTAAATTAAATAGGATTATCACAATGCTCAAACATTCAAAGTATGCACGTTATCTAGAAACATGCAATTAAGATTCTTAAACACACCTAAGAGAGATTTCAAGAGGATTTTCTATGTTACCTTAGCTTATAGATGTTGAAGAGAGCTTTAATCTCATTGGTTCACAATATCCCTAACTTAGATTTCATCTTTGATCTTCATTTTGCTTCTTCAAGCGTAAAACCTAGTCCTTTTTCTTTCTATCTTCCTCTCTTCATTTATACTCAATATTGTTGTAAGAAAAATATATGGTAAAGGGATAGTGTGAGAAAGCTTGGAGGTAAAACATACAATTGTGGGTTTTTTTTTTTTTTTTTTTTTTTTTTTCTTTCTTCTCCCTTTTTCCCTTCTTTCATGCCCCCGATCCCTTTCTCTTTTACTGTATGATTTTTCATACTTCTCACATGGAAGGTAAAATGAGTGACTTCTCTTACATACGTTGTGATTGATTAAGGGCCTTGTGCTAAAAGTTCAACCATACCTAATGACTATTCTAATTCTTCTATCAATTTGAATTAATATTGTCTCTGCAAAGAAAAACTTATGCTCTTTGTGAAAATGCATATGGAATTGTTAGAAATTCTCTACCAAATGTACCTTGTTTAAAAAATAAAAATATATTTTTCAATCTCTATAAAATTATCTAAAAATTACTTTTCCATAATGTTTAGAACATTAAAAATTTCATCCACAAAATTTTTAAATTTTTTAATTTAAATAAATTAAATATAAATTCTTTAAATATTAAAATACAAACAATAAAAATATAAACTTAGAAATTAAATTTTAAACTTATTGTCTTAAATGAACTTTTTATAATATTATAAATATTTATAAAAAAATTGATTAAGAAATATGTGTTGCTTTAACAACAAAAACTAAAATTGTGTTTGAAAATTTTAAAAAGACACTAAAAATCATATTTGTATATTACATAAATTAAAATTAAAATATTAAATTTTGTAGAGACTAACCATATATTTAAATCCTAAAAACAACTTTGAGAGTGTAAATGTTAAAGTAAGCATAGGTTAGCCTAATTTGTCATTGGATAGACAATATCCCTTTAAAAAATTTAAATCGGAATCATATGAACAATTGCATGGATTCTACTACTTTCTAAAAGTTTGATTAATTTTTATTATTTGCTTACTCATATAGATTTTATTGGATGTAAATTCGGATCTCTAATATTTCTTATCAGAACATTATTACTTGTTGATAGAGTTTAAATTTTTAGGATTCAGGTGTTTTGCGGATTTGGAGCAGATTTATAGAACTTATGTAATTTTCTTGAGTCCTCCTTTATATATTTTATTATTGCCCAATCTCCTCTTATGTTAATTTTTTTTGTTGGCCTTATTTTAATTCTCATCACTATTTTATTTTTTGAAATATAAATTCTACAACTAACGAAATTTATGATTCCATAAATATTGGTGGCAATTCCACCACTATTTCTATTGTATAATTGTGTGATGTGATTAGATGCATATGTAAAAAAAAAAAACTATATTGTCATTACATTAAAATTAGTCTCTTAAAATTATTAATATTTATATTTTTTATTTTATTTTACTAAATTTATATGTTTATGTTAAAAAATGTAAGGTACAATTGTTCATGCGGTCCTTTAACTTAATTTTAGATAACACTTCAATGTTTTA
>JBBPBS010001102.1:11469293-11482886 GCA_037974835.1 Cicer judaicum | reverse complement strand
TTTTTTTTTTATTATAATATTTCTAATTTAAACAATTTAAATATGGAAAGTTATTGCCATGTAATCTACAACTCAATATGGAAATTTCTTAAAATATCAATTCTAATTATCTAGAATAACTTTAAATTTATCAAAATATTTTATATAAATTTAATAATATTTTTAAGTATATAGTGGGAATATTTTATTTGTATATATATATATATATGTATTTCATAATTAATTTTTAAAAAGAAAAATTTAAAACCATATCCAACAAACTCTAACACTTATTTCAAAAAAAAATTAAACTAAGAGTATAAATTTATTTTTTTTACAAAACTAAGTAAAAAAAAGTTTTTTATTTATATAATAACTATGACAGAAGGACAAAAAAAAATTATTAGAGAATATAAGAAAGATTTTGTATGAACATTAAGAGGACTTAATAAAAGGTGTAAAAGACCCAGGTGCCGTAATTATGATAGGTGACGTTGACAATGTGATCGCATCGGAAATAATTGACTTTTTTTCTTTTCACAATGCAGTGAATGATATTTTTATTAATGAAATAATTTTAAATTTTCTCATACTAAAATGACATATATGTATGTGAATTGAATATTTTATTTATATAATTTTTTATTTTTGTAAACCATTTTTAAACTATATTTAAATTTATATCCATAATGTAAAAAATATAATATAAAATATATTCAATCCATGATTGGATTATTTATCATAATCTTATATATATTTGAGGTGTTAATATTAAATCATAAATTAAAAAAGTATTTCAATTCGAAATCAATATTTTTTTTCAAATAAATATTTTGTAATATAATAATTTTAATTTATTCTTACTTACGTAATGCATTTTCAAAAATTAAAATTATTTAATTAAACTTAATAGTATATAGTTTATTATATTTCTATCAAAATTATAAATTCAAATAAAAAAATTAAATTTTATAATATAAAATAAATAAATATATATAACATATTAAATGAGATAATTTTTATAGTAAAAGTGTAAAAACAAAATTTTATTCATTGATTAAATCATAAATAATTAAAATTAAAACCGCTCATTATAGTCAAGATTTTATGCTTCACACTCTCTCCTAATAAAACTTATCTCATTTGCTATTTGCTATATCTGTTTTATATATAGGAAGCATAGTTTTATATATAAAGTCTCGTGCATAGCAGGGTTATTACGCTAGTTAGTGAAAAAAGTAGAGCGAATTTTGTGATGGCAACGCGTGAAATTGAGTCAAACTTGCGAACATGTTACGATAAAAAGAAGAAGTTGAAAGTGTATCTAGTTGAAAGAATTAGTGTGTGTTTGTTAATTGTTTGCTTGGATAAAAACAATAACGATAAAAACGAAGTAGTTGAAAAGTGTATCAAGATGAAAAAATTAGTATGTAGTTGTGTAATAAATACGAATTATCAACCAATTTCATATGTAAATATGAGAATACTTCCATTATATTGTATCCAAATATTAGAATGTATTCCCTATATAAATTTCAAAATTAAATTTTAGATAAAAAATTAGATTTGACACAGTAATATTTCATATGTAAATATGAGGATACTTTTCAATATACTTCTATTAAAATATGAGAATATTTTCCTTCATATATTTTGAAAATTAATTTTAAACAAAATAATTGTTAGTTATTAATTAAATTACTGGAAAAAAGAGAAAATTGGAGGAAAATAAAATGATATGGGAGTATCATTTGTATATTGCATAATTTAGAATATTAAATAGATATTTGAGTTTTTAAAAGAATTTAAAATAACATAATTTATGGTTGTATAACATTTCAATTACAATTAATCATTTTTAAAAATATTTTATAAGTTGATTAATTTCAAAAAGAAAAACAAACTCTCCCCTCACCTCCAAAAATTGTACGATTAGATAGTTGTGTTTTAAATATTTTGGATTAATCAGAAGTGGGAGTTTTCATAGATTGTCACTATGCGGCTCTATTCTTGAAAAAATTAGAGGAGGTTATCAAGTTGAAGGTGTGAGAGTTTATCTTTGGGTAGTCATCATATTCTTTTTAAAGATGTTTTGTTTGTTGTGCTGGTTTATTTAATGTCCTTCTTCAAGACTCCCTTGTATATAATTTTTAAAATTGAATTTCTTTTATTTTGGGGGGATTAAGTGATGTTGACGATGATAAATCTTTTGTGTCTGTGAAACCTGTGTCGTCTGTGTCGGTTATGACTGTTGATGGCACTCTTATGCCACTAGCAGACATTGGTTCTGTCTCCACACCTAACATGTCTCTTTTTGATGTTTATTATATTACTAATCTTACTTTGAGTCTTGCTTCTGTTAGTCAAATATGTGATTTCGGTTATTCGGTTATATTTTCTTCCACTTCTTGTTGTGTGCAGGATTCACATTTCGGGAGGTTGATTGGGACATGCCATAGAAAAAGGGAGACTTTGTGTTTTGCATGACCTGCGACTCCCAGATACCATAGCCTCAACAACTACTGTTGACTTATTATCTAGTTTTTGCTTGAATTCCTTATCTTCTAGTCTTTATTTATGGCATTCTCGCCTTGGACATGTTTCTGCTTCTAGATTAAAATATTTGGCTTCTACTGGAGCCTTAAGAAAGTTACAAACCTGTGATATCTCATATTGTTGTAAACTTGCAAAATTTCCAGCTTTACTGTTTAATAAAAGTGTTTTCGTTTCATATGCGCCTTTTGATTTAGTTCACCCTGATGTTTGGGGTCCATCACCAGTTCTCACCAAAGGTGGATCTAGATATTATGTTTCATTTGTTGATGATTATACTCATTATTGTTGGGTTTATCTTATAAAAAATCAGTCTGAATTTTTTGACATTTATCATATGTTTTGTGCAATAGTCAAAACTCAACATAATTATGTTATAAAGTGCTTTTGTTGTGATTTAGGTGGTGATATACCTCTAATAAATTTTTTGAATTACTTGCTTATGATGGCACTCTCCACCAAACATCTTGTAATGATACTCCTCAACAAAATGGAGTTGCTGAAAGGAAACACCATCATATTATAGAGACTGCTCGTTCCCTTTTGTTGTCCGCTTTAGTTCCTAGTGAGTTTTGGGGAGAAGCAGTTCTTACTGTTGTTTATGTTATTAATAGAATTCCATCCTCTAACATATCAGGTTTGTCTCCCTTTGAAAAATTGTATGCTTCTACCCCTGATTACTATTCTTTGAAAGTTTTTGGTTCTACTTGTTTTGTTCTTCGCCCTCAAGTAGAGCGTAGTAAGTTGTCTTCTCGTTCAGCCATGTGTGTTTTTCTTGATTATGGGGATGGTCAAAAGGGTTATCATTGTTATGATCCTCGTGTAAGAAAGCTTTATGTATCTCGTAATGTTGTTTTTCTTGAGCACATCCATTTTTACTCTGTTTCCTCTGATTCTCATATTACTAAGAGTTCTGAACTAACCCATATTGATCTGTTTGGTTCGAATGATAAAGCTTTTAGTGATTGTAATATTGAGAATTGCAGGACAAATACTACTACTCCACATGATGACACCCCTCTTGTTCCCCCGGCTGTCCAACCACCTCCTACGATTGTTGATCCTCCTTGTTTTCCCTCTAGTCAACGTAAGTCTACTCAGTTACCTGATTTTGTCTATTCCACTTACTCAACTTCGTTTGTTTGTTTTTTAACCTCTATTCATAGTTTGTCTGAGCCCTCTTCCTATAAAGAGTTTGTTCTTGATCCTCTTTGGCAGCAGGCTATGGTAGAAGAATTATCTGCATTACACAAAATCAACACTTGGGAATTAGTACATCTTCCTCCTGGAAAATGTGCTATTGGGTCTCGTTGGGTATACAAGATCAAAACTAAGTCTGATGGGTTAGTTGAGCGCTACAAAGCACGTCTTGTTTCTAAGGGTTTCTCTCAACAATATGGTATGGATTATGAAGAAACTTTTGCTCCTATAGCCAAGATAACCACTATTTGTACTCTTATTGTAGTTGCATCTATTCGTCAATGGCATATTTTCCAAATGGATGTCAAAAAGGCTTTTTTAAATGATAAGCTTCATGAAGAAGTCTATATGATTCCTCCACAAGGAGTTTCTCATAATCAAGGGGAAGTATGTAAGTTAAAAAATGCTCTATATGGTCTTAAACAGGCTCCTCGAGTTTGGTTTGTGAAATTCTCTATTGTGATCACTTCTCTTGGTTTCCGCTCTAGTGAACATGATTATGCATTGTTTATCAGGTCCATCACTTATGGTCGCATTATACTTTCTCTATATGTTGATGATATGATTATTACATGTGATGATGTTAGTGGAATCAATGAGTTGAAATTGCAATTTGCCAAACAGTTTGAGATGAAGGACTTGGGAACTCTTCGCTATTTCTTGGAGATCGAAGTTGCCTACTCTCCTAGAGGTTATCTTCTTTCTCAATCCAAGTACATTGTCAACATCCTTGACCAGGCTCGTCTTTGTGATACTAGAGCAGCAGATACTCCTCTTGAGTTGAATGTGAAATATGCTCCCTCGGATTGTGTTTCTTTACCAAATTCCACTTTGTATCGTACTTTGGTTGGCAACTTAGTGTATCTTACGATTACCAGACTTGACATTGCTTATGTTGTTCATGTTGTTAGCCAGTTTGTTGTCTATCCCACTACAATACATTGGGCAACAGTTCTTCGAATTCTTCGTTATCTTCGAGGAACTCAATTTCAAAGCCTTCTCTTTTCATTGTCATCCTCATTGGAGTTACGAGCTTATTCTGATGCTGATTGGGCTGGTGACACCATAAATCGTAAATCCACCACAAGATTTTGTATCTTTCTTGAAGACTCTCTTATTTCTTGGAAGAGTAAGAAGCAAGACATTGTCTCTCGATCCTCTACAAAAGCTGAGTATCGTGCTACGGCATCCACTACCGCTGATATAATTTGGTTGCGTTGGCTTTTGTCTGATATGGGTATCTCTCTTTTTAAGCCAACTCCGATGCACTACGATAACAAGAGTGTTATTCGAATTGCTCATAAATCGGTCTTTCATGAACACACCAAACACATTGAGATTGATTGTCATCTTACTCGTCATCATCTTCAGCATAGAACCATTACTCTACCATTTGTCTCTTCATCTTTACATATTGCTGATTTGTTCACAAAGATGCATTCTATTAAATATTTCCGTTTTTTAGTTGACAAACTCTCAATGTTCCATGTTAATGCATCATAAGTTTGAGGGGAGATGTTAGATAATGTTATTATATATTAGTAGTAAGGGTATTTTAAACATTTCTATTCTCCTGTATATATACTTATTGTAACCCTATTAACTCAAATTTGGTTTATTCTATGTTATGAAACCCTCGAATAGTTGTCTCTCTCCTTCCTCTTTTCATTGTTAACAAGTAGCTTAAATATCATGTTAAAGAATTTAACATGGAACTTCATTAGTGTGGCCCAAAAGATAACCGTAAAGGCCTAATCTGCAAGCAATTTCACCCAATCTTACTTTACTAGTCCCAATACGCCAAGGGATCTCTCCAAGGAAGGTTTCAGGGAGATTTGAACACTTTCTCATACAATTACAAAGGTGTTATCAAGTCTAGATCCTTAACCACTTGTAGTAACAAAAAAATGGTTTAACAAGGCAACAATCATTATCAAGAAAATGGTCTCATATAACAACACCCTTTGAAGTTCTTTATGTATGTAATCATAGTTTCCAATTTTTCCCATAAACACAAACAAGCATAACCATGAAACATCTTACTTACACAACTAAAATTTTCAAGTTCATCAAACTAATAAGTCTTAAATTATCCTTAAGCGTCTTTGTGAGTTGGATTTTGAAGACAAGATTTTAGAAGGTTTTGAAGGACTAAATTTATCTTTTAATATATTTGATATTTTAAATTTTTTAAAAGAACAACATGATAAATGAGTATATAATATCATGTTGTTCACTCAATTTTTCTTATATATCAAATATATGTGAAAATGTAAACTTAATCTTCCATAACCCTTTCATTTAAAACTCTCCAAAAGCCAACTCGCAAATACACTCTAAATTTTCATACTTCTACACAGAACTGTTCTGCAGAATTACCAAACATCAGAAATCAGAATCGACAAACATCCCAACCTCCATGCACTGAGGTAAATGTTCCACCACCAATAGTAAGTGCATACTCATTGATTGCTTCTCTAGCACAACGTTCCCATAATCTTGTTATATCTTTAAGCACCCATGGTTGATTTATGCTTTGGAGATTAAAGCTCAGCTTTGCTTTTGTTCTTTCTGTTAGAGCTCTCAGGTCATCACTGTTCAATTCAAACACAAATTAAGGTCAACAACTATTGCAAATAATCCATTATATATATATATATGCTGATGTATAGTAAATTCAACAGAGCTAGTAGCACAATCAAACACTATGTCTATTATTTTTTTAATAATATGATTTATATATTTAGCTTATTAAATTTTCTTTTTGAGGATAGTCTTCAAATTTGAGTTGAGTTTCACTCAAAATTAGTTTATAAGGTAATAGGACGTCTCTCTTTTACAAAGACATTTCTGACTTTATTTTTATTCAATGTAGAATTTGAATTTTTCTCAATACACTATCTTACACATTCCTGCTTTATTTTTATTCAATATAAGATTTGATTTTTTATCAATACACTATGTTGCGTCAAATACTATTGGACTAGGTGTGTAGATATAGATGCACCAATAAATATGGTCTAATATCATATCAGATTTTTATGTATAGTTTAATTAATCTTTTCAAAACCAGTTTATAAATGAATGTCTATGCACAACTTATAATTTTTTTCATATGAAGAAGTCTCATTTAAAGTCGACAGATTACATTGCATATAAAATAAAATGGAAATGCTAACAAATTATATAAAATGAAATTATTTCAATATATTAAGGGTAAAGATGGGGAACATGAGACCAAAACTTTGAGAATCCATTCATTAGATTGGGTTACTTTAATAACAATACAGTAGAAGTACATAAATTTTTTTGTTGTTTTTACAAAATTATTCTACCACATCTCATCATAATGTCACGTTATACTATTATTTACAAAATCATGCACAAATATCTATATATAATAAAATATGATTGAAGGTATCTACAGAAAGATTTCATACATACATATAGATATTTATTCTTTTTCAAATGCCAAAGTTTGTTCTGTGGGCCATTAAAAACTTCTTGTTTGCTTAAAAGCACAAACCGCATAGCTTGAAAGTAATTAAAACCATAAAACCAAATTACTTCCTAATTTATATCATCTACCACCTTTAATGTGTCACACTAACGTCTACATGTAACACATCTGTTTAATATATCTAAGTTACATTTTGATGGTTCTGATTTCAATATAGTATATGGTAAATGAACAGTCCTCTGTTTCATTAATATCTAAAATATCCTATAATAGTGGGAAGTAAAAACTTTATGATCATGTTTCCTAAGTTTAGTAGGAAATAAACAATTCACTCAAAAGTATACAAACAACATAATTTGATAACTACTAAAAATTAGATAGGTAGTTGCTTAAAAATATAAATAAATAAAATACAATATTTTTTTTTACAGACAATGTTACTAATTAATACTGATAATGTTGTTGGTATTTTCTTGATAGAAAAGAATACAATTAAAATATCTAACCTGACTTCAAACGGCAATTCGTCAAGAATAACAAGAGAGGAAGATGGATAGCTTGGAGGAACAAGCAACCGCAGCGGTGTGATCAATGACTGAAGAACAAGTTTACATAATCAATGAAATGAAAATCAAAATAATCAACATGAATAGTTCAAAGCATAATTTAAAATCATTCACCTTTTTATCAGTAGTGAACTCGTATACGAGGTTCTGACTGATACTCACTGCATTGAAAATGATTTTAATAACTAATCCTTCAGTTGGTTCAGTAGGTATTCCAAATTGTTGTTCGATATTGTCCTTTTCATCGATAATGACCTCACAATCGATAAATCGGTTGTTTATCTCTTTTATTTCTGCTAAAAGATGTTTATTTTCCTGCTAGAGTTTAACAATGTTACCATTTCATGAATCAGAAAAATAATGTGTATAATGGAAAACAACATTTAACTATACTCTTCTAGTAACTTCGATCGAAAAAAAAAAGATTACCGCATTTCTAGGACGTTTTGCTTGAAATGTGAATGAATTCAAGTGAGATTCCTCAGTGTTAGTCGACTGGTTGCCAAAAGTCGTTGCATTCAAGAATGTTGAATCAGAGGCCGTTGCTACAAAGCTGCGAGGCTTTTTCCATCCTATGGGAACAAATCAATCAAAGTCACAATCATGCAGGTGAACATGAATCGATATCAAATGCAAATTATGTGCTAATTTAACCCTACCTTCTGGAATATGAAGGATTGGTAATCCTAGTTCATCTACCATATCTGGCAGTGCATCGACGAATGCTGCCGCCGGTAATGCATCACTCGAACGAACTACCTCTTCAATGTCACTAACCGATGCCCTCAGTGCTTCAGGTGAAATGCTGGTCAGCTGAAAAATATTTCAGAATCACAGAATTTACTATGTAATCAGCACACAACTTTATGAGTTAGATTAAACAAAAATATATATATTAAGGAGCAGGCACAAGTTTTAGGTCAACCGCTTTAATTAATAGCTGCATCTCAGGACTTGGCTCTTCTTCAGAAACGACGGAAGATTTTTGAGAAAATTGATTATTGTTGTCTTTAATCATGCGAGCAGATGAAATCCTCGGAGCATTGATGCTTACATTGAATGCTCCAGTTTCTTGTTGTGCAAGCTTTGTTTGCTGTTGTCCAGCATTTCCAGGTTCTGAATTTGAAATATGGTATATAAATGTTTGCTAGTAAACTCTGATGTATAGAACATAGAAAAGATCATTGAAAAATTTACAATTTGATTTTTACCTTTTGCGAACCAAGGTTGATTTGAATGCGGTTGTGAATTGCCAATTTGTACTGCCACTCGGGGCTCTTGCAAATGGATATTGTTCTGCGAAGAAATTTTCTTTGTCAAATGATTTTTCTTTGTTTTCAAATACATGGCGGCAAATGGCGATAGTTAAGTTTAAAAAATTACAGTTTGTGAATTTTTAGAATTTGAAGGGCCAAGTGGTTGCTTGAATTGCAAGTCAGATGTCTGATTTCCTTGATTATTTGGAGAAACAGTCTTTAAAAGCATTTCTTGATTATTTGGAGAAACAGTCTTTAAAAGCATTTCTATGTAATGTTCTGCTTCGCCTGCTCGATCCTTGATCTCAGTGGTAATCTGGCTTTTTTTCATATCAAAGAGTGAAAAAAGGTATTCCATTGCAGTCTTATTGTTTCTGAATTTGGCTAATTCTTTGCTGCTTATATATTGGGCAGACGACTCAAACTGAAGAAATTTAATATAAAAAGGAGAAAAAAATGTAGCAATAAGAAGACAATTTTCAAATTAGAGCCTTCAAGATATATAGTTATTTACTGGAAAAATTCACAAACCTCTTGAAGTTTGATACTAATCTTTTGGTAAAGCGGGGCGAGTTGTCTATAATATTTGTCTTTCAATATTTGAAACTGTGATAAAAAATAACAAAAGATATGCTGGTGAAAACTTGAATATGGTTCATTAGTGACAATAAACAAAATGTTAACTCTTGTTAATATTGGAATGGTAGTTCAATTAGAAGAACAAAGTTTTGTCAATGCAAAAGTCTTTAATGATTTCATATATGGAATGCGTCTGATCTCATAGTATAATTATTAAATGTAATTTCATAAGTGAGCATTTTTTGTTGTAATAGTTAGTTAGAAAGTTATTCTATTTAGTTCATCTATCTGATGTATATAAACCATCTATCTCATTTACTCAGTGTTGTCAACTGCGGGCATAAAAGATAGCGGTTTGTTCAAATTTCGTTGCACAACGTGCTATTGCGCTACTATAGCCATTATTTGATATTATTTTGTACAAAAAAAGTATATTGCAGAACAACGTAGTTTGTTTAAATTCTACTAAACTATAATTACTATTTAACAGTACTGCATTTACTTAGTTTTAATTATGCAACTTGTAGCGTAGTAAAGTGATCCCCAATTGTAGATTTCACCCAAAAAAATCATCCCCACACATAATTTTAATATTTATGTTTCCTTTTAGATACTAGATTAACATGGATCTTAGTGTGATATGTTTTGAGTCTAGCTCTTGGATTATGAAGAATAAAAGAACCAATATATTCATTATGTATGTATTCTTTATGGTGCAATTTAGTAAAATCTCACAAATCATGTAAATAATATGATTAAAAAATAAATAAATTGAACAATTTTAGTAATTACCTTTTCATAAGTTAGCTCCTGCCAATCTATATTTGCATCTTTTCCTGATTCAAGAAATAGAAAAGGAAAACATGGAACATTCAATAAACTATAGAATTTTTTGAACAATCATAAATAAAGGTCATCAGAAAGAGAAAAATATTTTTTTTGAAAATTCCATTTAGATTCAAAGTAACTAAATGCCATCTAAAAAGTTGAAATTGTACTAATAAACCAAACCATAGCAAAAATCAGAAAACACAGTATAGATATTTAGATTTCATTATAGAAGCAATAAAAAGTAGTTAAATTGAGTGGAAACTGAACGATCAGAATAATAATACACCCTCCTGTATAAAATCAAATGTTGGTCTATAAATCACTAACATTATTGAACAAAGGTCTTGTTTTGGAAATTAGAATCTTCTAATGAGTACAAATAATTAGTGGAAACTTTACTATTACAAAATGTATCTCTATTATCACTATTGAAGAATCCTTGTTTAATCTTAGCATTACTGGTGAAAAATTAATTAACTTAACATAATGACTGTTACATGACCAAGAAAGAACATAAATCTTTAAATGATCAATAGGGTAAATATTGTCGTGACAAGAAAATTTTATAAATAAACTAAATACTTCTTTAATCTCATCAAGAACAACATTTGGAAGCTTGAAAACACAAGGGAGGTTATGAAACAAAAGAAATTGATACGATAAACGTCACCAAAATGATTGTCGGTGAGAAGAGAACATCTTGATAAATATTATGTGTAAGAAATAGTGATATAAAAAGTTTTCATGGAAACATTATACACAAGAAATGCTTAACCAAATTCAATATGTAGAGAAGAAAATATTTCACCAGAGCCAGAAGCGTTTGTGTGCAGTTGTTGCGATTCATACTTTCGAGACAGTGCACGTATGGACATCACCTTTGATTTTACCAAAGCAAGGTACTCTTCCTGTGAACAGAATTAATAAAGTAAAATGTTATTGTTTTCAAAGCAAATTCTTCACGTGGAAATAAATCACATAATTTTGTTCAAATTATTTATTGATCGTAGAACCTTGTTATGCATAGAACTAAAAATTTCAACATATTCAAGAGTAAAACATTTAAGATACAAATTTTGTTTGGAGACTACTCAAAGTAGTTTTTCAAAATAATTAGATATTGAATTATGTTCAAAGGCTTAAACAAACACATTTTGAATTTTTTGAAAAGTGATTTTTATGAAGATACAAGTGATTCTAAAAAAATTGATTGTTAGAATATATACTTACTCAAATAAGCAAAGTCACATAACTGAAAAATATATAAGAAGAATAAAGTATTTCGCGATAAAAAAATCATAATATTTCACACATAAATCTTAAAAAGTGATACCTCATTTTTTGCAGAATTATACACTTTTTTCTCAAATCTTTCTACAGAATCAGCAAGCTCAAACATACTGAATTTTTGATAAGGCATACCATTTTCAATTAATTCTTCCATGCTGCAACAAGTAATATTACATTTAAACAGATGTTAGATCATGTCAGATTGAAAATAAAAAAATATATTTATTTTGAACACATACATGATAATTTTGCACATTAAAACATGTCAAGTAAATAAGACAAATATAGATTAATGATTTTTAAAAAATAAAATAAAAAAGAAACCCACGATATTGAGTATTGCAAATGCTAAAGTAAAAAACAAAACCATTTCAACATTTGAACTTATGCTTAACACATATTGAACTTGTGATATCTAAACAACATGACACATTAGTCTATGATAAATTAAAAGAATAAATGCATAATTTAAATCATATTCTCGCATGACACATTACTTACACTTTTCTCACAATGTTATGCCGAAACTCTGCCGTTTTCCACCTGTCGGTTGCAATGTTGGTTCCTTGCGTACCAAGTATCATTTTGTTTTTGTCCATCCTGTATGATAAGTGCTCAATATTTTCCTGGAAAGCCATACATAAAATTCATGAGAAAATGAAAATTGAGAACTATGAACTCTAATATTCTCTATAACAGTTTCAATGCAATTCAATGTTTGGTAGACTCATTCTCCAAGTGGAACCCATTAATTTTATTAGTATTATAATTATTATTAGTATTGTTATTATTGAAATAAAAGGGAAGAAAAAAAACAGCAACAGTAACCGCACGCACGCAAAGCAGTCAGAGAAAAGGAAATAAATTCAGTTCCGGTAATGGTAATAGGTGTGTAACAAATTTGCTCAATTTGATCTACAATTTTGATAGATTATTTCTATCATTAAATTAATTATTTTAATATATAGTCTAAATAATTTTACCATATAACATATCGTAATAAAAAAAAGTTATAAGTAAACTAGTATGAATAATTAGTTTAAAAGAGTATAACTAGTGCACTAAATAATTTAATTATAACTGAAACTCGTGCACTATATAATATATGGTAATAAAAAAAAAGTTATAACTAAACTAGTGCACTAAATAATTTAATTATAACTGAAACAACTCTAAAGGAGTACAAAAATGAAGTATAAAAAAATTATGTGCAGACCTCAAACAAGAAAAACTTGGATAGAGGGTGATTAGTATAGAAGGAATTAACTTAGGTTAGATTCATGAAATCTCAAACTTTTTTAACAAAGATCCAAACACCAATGTGTTGATAATTCAGTTTCGATTTCTGATCCCACTTAGGGCAGTCTCTTTTTGTGACTTTCACCGAGTAGGATTTGAACTCATGACCTCTAAGTCACAAGGTTACAATTTTACGATTGTACTAAAACTCACATTTAAATCCGACACCACAAATTTTAATTAAAAAAATATTCTTCCAAGTAGGATTTGAGGAAGGTAGATAATCTATCCTGCAAACAGGGAGGTTGTTTTTAGAACAGGGAGGTTGTTTTTAGAATTTGAACTCATGACCTTCAAATCACAAGACAACAATCTTAATAGTGTCAAAAGCTCACCATCAAATACAACACCAAAAATGTTAATTAAAAAACATTCTACTAAGTAGGATTTGAGAAAGGTAGATGTGCACAGTCTTATTATGCCTAGAGAAGTTGTTTCAAGAATTTAAACATGTGACCTCCATATTACAAAGTAGCAACCTTACTATTGCGCTAAAGGCACATCCTCAAATCCAATACAAAAAATGTTAATTACAAAATTTCATAGCCTCTTGCAACATTTCCAACAAAAAATCAAAAAA
>JBBPBS010001102.1:11386480-11465540 GCA_037974835.1 Cicer judaicum | reverse complement strand
ATTACTATTTTTTTATTTTCTCCAACATCAAACTACTAAATCATCATTTTATTTTTTCTTTTTTATCTTTCATTCAACAACCAAATAAAATTTAAAAAAGTAAAATTTAAGTTGTCTCAATTTAATTCTTAAAAAAGTAAAAACGACTTTTATTTTTATAAAGACTAAATTAAGTTTTGAGGTTTCTTTCACTCACTAAAATAATTATTTATTAAAAATATTAATAAATAAATAAATAATGTATTATATATTTTTTAATGACCGTAGCTTTTCATATATCAATTACCATAGTTTTAATTATTAAACGCCAAATATTGAATGATTTTGACTTTTTGATCCATATATATTATCTTTATATATATTGTACAAGTAGCATTTACTCACTACAATGTTGATCCATAAATCATGAATGATAATTTATTTTGTTGGACAAAAAGCTTAAATCATCGTAACCGACCATAATTCTATTATATATCTGTTATCTATTATTATAAAGTAACAAAATTCTATTTCTAATAAACAAAAATTTCCAAACAGCACCCTCGTATACATCCGAATTCCAGCCTTTAATTTCAACTCTTTTATTTTTCAACTTCAAGTCAAATAATTGTAATAATTAAAATATACTAATTAATTTTAGCAAATTTTCATTCAGTAACTTATTATTCAGAGTGGTAATAGGTTAGATCAAACTAGACTTTGTTAGATTTGAACCTGTCAAAAAATTCAAGACTAAGTCTAGTATGTGGTGTGTCTGTGATCTGAGTCTGGTCTTGATAGAAGTTTGGTATGATCTGTTAGCCTACTCAAAAGTCTATTTTATTTTTAACATTTTTGAATAAGTAACGAAACATACTTTACATAAATTAACGAGTTAACATGTCAATGAAATTAAGTTCTATTTTGATATTTAATATGATATGTTGAAGAATATGACTTTATATACATCATACTTAAATTATATTCTATAATAATATATTTAAAAATATTAAAAACTACATGAAATTAATATGCGTAATTTATTAAAATTTGAAAATATATAATAAAAATATCAAAATAAAAATATAATAATTATAGTAATAAAAAAAGTATTATTTATATTTATTTAAATAGCTGGTCTAATAGCTCTAAAAAGGGTGTTTTAGAAGTCTTGACTTTGTCTATTTAAGAAAAAAATCTAATCTACTTAGGTTTGACGTAGGTTAGGCGTAAGTAAGTCCATGTCGGTCGGCATAACATATTCCCGTCCCTACTTCTTGCCACTGAATCTACAAATTGATAGGATAAAATAAAATATTATATCTTAAAATAGTATAAAATTTAATAATTAATATAAAATACAATAACTTCTAACAATATTAATATAATTACACAAATTATATCTCTTATTATTATATATGATAAAATAAAGTGATTTTAATTTATTTACAAAAATAAATAAAAATATCATTTTAATTTAGACAATTTCATTTCCATGTGGCATTCTCATAGTAATCCGAGTTTTCCCCTAATTCAGTTTTTTAGTTGAACTTTTAATTAAAATAAATAAATAATAATAATTTAAATATAAAAAATATTTTAGAAATAGATATGCAAACTTCATTCACATATCACTTCAAACAAAATCTGAAAATTTTAAAAAATCTTAAATATAACAATTATATATAATAATTTGTACATATAGTGTTTAATGTAAGGTATATTGTTATAATAATTTGTGACATCATATTTAATTTCAAAAAAATCATATTGTATTAAAAAAAATCATACTGCAAATAAAATGATAAATTATAAAATCAGTAATAATTTATAATTATATTAAATTAATTTCAATAAAATAATCTATTGGGTTTATTTATGTCTTCCCGTTTTTCTTTTTCTTTTTCTTAAAAAAATTAAGTTTTTAGAATTTATCTAAAACAACTCAAGTGTATAAATAGTTTAATAGGATATTGCAAATTTTCACTAAAAAAAGCATATTTGCAAATTATCATGGACAATTTATTACAAAATCTTTACATTTTTGTCTTAATTGTAGTTTTAGTCACTTTACTTTTACTTATTTATGAAATTGATCTCCCTATTTTAAAATTCGATATTTTGATCTATTTCTTTAATTTTATAACTTAAAAATAATAAGGTGAGATACTTTAAATAATATGATATATGATACAATGATTAACATCCATGAAATTGGAATAAAACGTCGTAAAAACTAAGCTTTCAACTTCATAAAATTTTTATATTTTTAATTTAATTAATAATATATAAATAATTAATGCATTCATATGATTCTGTAATTGTAATTTAAAATATGTTAAATCGTTATTTCTTAGTTCAAAAATTTAAAAGATAAGTCAAAACTATCTACTTTTAAAATAGGAAGACTAGTTCCATAAATTTGTAATAATAGACAAAATAAAACTATAATTAAACCCACATTTTCTATTAATACACAAATCTATTGTACTATATGAAGTAAAGATTTTAAACTTACAAATATATATATATATATATATATATATATATATATATATATAACATAAAGATTTTCAACTTTGACTGATTTCATGTGTCGCGTCCTCATTCACTCAGTGTCAATTTATTCATGAATTGTTTAAAATGAAACTAGGTCATACAATCAATCGTTTATCTAATTAATTTTAATTTATACCTCCTGATTCATTCAGTGTCAATTTATTAATAATTAGTTTTCATAAATCAAATAAAAAATATCACTTAATAAGTTATCAATAATTCAGAATAAACATTTTATTAATGTTATCTATTTCAATTCTTATTAAATTAATTTTAAAATGATTTATAAAATGTTATCAAATTTAAAAATAAATAAATTTTCATAAAATGACAAATTATGTAATCAACTATATTATAAATATATCTCACATACATATCTAATTCAGTTGATTAAGCAACATTAAATTTGTGGAAAGGACCACAGTTTAACCCTATAGAACACACTCTTAGAGCAAGGTGGAGAGCTTTACGTTATAACTTAAGCTTTTGGGCGTGCATACTATGTTGAGTTACCGTAGTACCAAAGAACCTTATTATAATGGTTTTCTACAAAATTAAAAATTAAAATTCTTACATAATTATTCACATTTCATTTTTTATCTCATTTTATTGGAGGCAAAAACATATGCAATAGGTGATTTTTTGTATTGTGTTATGTATATTCACCATTTTATTTCTATATATTTTGCTAAGATATAATATTATAACCCTTCATTTTGGTAGAGTTTTATCTTTCTTGTTTATTTCTTCTTACTTTCCACACACACGAGTGTGCACACATATTACATTATCATTTATGCTCCTTTTTTTTTTCCCAAAATGTTATTTTCTTCGTTTTCATTTATATTCCCTCTTTAGTCAAGTTTATATCCTTTTTAGTTATCTATTCTAATTTTTTTTTCTTCAATATAACATAATTATAACTCCGATTAAAATTAAATCAAATATAAAAAGTAAGTCGATTTTAAATACAATTAAAACCTAAAAGCAAAATTTCACAACATATTATAAAATAAACTTAATTGCAGTTTAGTGTCCCTATCTTTACTAATTGATGAAATTGGTTTATCTATTTTAAACTCTCACAATTTTGATTTCTTATTGTGATTTTTTAACAAAAAAAATGACGATCTAACATGCTTTAAATAACATGACATATAATACGATGATGTAGAATGATTAATACTTATGAAATCGCAATAAAACTCTCTAAAAACTTAACTTTCAACTTCAATTTTTTTTTTTAATTTAACTAATGACATATGAATAATTAATGTATCTAAATGGTTTTATATCATGAAATTGTATGTCACATTATTTAAAATATATTAAATTATAATTTTTTTAGTTTAAAAAAATGAGAGATGAATTAAAATTATCGACTTTTAAAATATAGAGACCAATTGTATAAATTGGTAAAAATAGAAGAACCAAAATTGTAATTAAATTTATAAAATATATCACCTTTATTTATATTCAAAAATTAAAATGAGTGATTATGTATTCAACACTTTAAAAATAATATAAAAATCAAATTGATTTATACCTAAAATTAAATAACAATTTAAATTTTTAAAGCTTATATAAATAATGAGTCAATAAATAAATAGTTTAAAAATAAGTAACAAATTATGTGTATAACATTTTAACAAGAGTGAATTATATATCAAATACTTATAAAAGATCAATATCAAGTATAAATTTTCTCAATCACTACGCGAAAAATAAGATTTTACGGCGCTTTTTAAAGCCATTTACAACAGTTTTTCAAAAAAATAAATTAAATTACATGTACATTAAGATGCCCTTCTTCTTTTCCTAGTGGATTCACATTTGTTTGTCCATTTACAATACGAAACGATGGATTTATCCAAATTTCCTCATCATGATAATCTCTAAGATATAAACCATTATCAGTTGAATCAATTTCATGTGGTTGTTGTGATGTTGCAAATAAAGATCATTACCAACATCTTCATCATTATTGTTATCATCACTTATTTTATTGGTCGATAGGACAACAGACCATTTATCATCAGCAAGATCAGTAACATAAAACACTTGTTGAGCTTGCGACGCTAAAATAAAAGGCTCGTCTTTGTATCCCACCCTATTAAAATCGACAAGCAAGAACCCTGACTCATCAAACTGAACGCCATTATTATTATCGACCCACTTGCAACCAAAAATGGAAACACGAAACTTTGTGTAGTCTAACTCCCATATGCGCTCGATAACCCCAAAATATGATAGATTTGTATATATTGGGTTTTTGTCTTTTGCACTTGAGACATGCATCGCTTCAGCTACGAGAGTGACTTCGCTATTTTGCATAGTGGTTTGATCATCTTGTTCTTTGGTATAAAATGTGTAGCCGTTAAGAACATAACCAATGTAAGAAAAGACATGTAAACTCGGACCATTTGCTAGCCACCTCAATCTCTGTGAAATTGATCTGGGGTCTATATCAAACTTTGACTTTATGTGATTTTTTAACCATGTTATAAAACTTCGATTGTGCTCTCAAGTTATCCAATTTTGATTTCTATTCATGTTCAAACGAGATAACTGATCCATGTGTATTGTAACATACGGTTGAACCTCATCGTCATTGTGCAGAACATACAATTGTGACTGCTCCCATTCTGTCATTGATATAGTCATCAGTCCCCTTCCAATTATCCCTTCTCTTGATATTCTTCCCGAATGATGAGACATGGGAAGCCCTATGGATTCAACATTGGACATATATTCAGTACAAAATTCAGCAGCTTCTTCAACAATATACCGTTCAGCAATACAACCTTCTGGTCGACTTCTACTTTTTACGTACTCTTTTAATATTTTCATATATTGTTCCATCGGATACATCCATCTCATATAAGCTGGCCCACAAAGTTGTGTCTCCTTAACCAGATGAACAGTAAGGTGAACCATTATATCAAAAAAGAGGATGGGAAATACATTTCAAGCTCACACAAAGTAACAACAATTTCCATCTGCAATGTCAGTAATTTTTTAGGATCGATCACTTTACTACAAATTTCCCTGAAGAAGAAACATAATCTAATTAAGGCTCGTCGAACTTTTTCAGGTAAAATGGAATGTATACCTATTGGTATCAAATGCTCCATTAGAATATGACAATCATGGGTCTTCCAACCTTCTAACTTGAGGTCTTTCATACAAACCAAATTTTTAATGTTTGAAGAGTATCCTTCTAGAACTTTAACTTCATGTAGAAATTTACATAAAATAATTTTTTTCCTTTCTAGATAGAGTATGAACGGCTGGAGGTAGATATGTGCGATTTCCTTTCTTTACGGGACCCAATTCATTTCTTATTCCCTTATCAACCAAGTCTAATCTTGCATTGATGTCATCTTTAGACTTTCCTGGAACATTGAGTAACGTACCAATAACATTATCAAATACATTTTTTTCAATATGCATTACATCGAGGAAATGTCTTATATACAATGACTTCCAATATGACAATTCAAAGAAAATTGACTTTTTCTTCCATCCAGTTTTGACCAGCTCTCCCGCAAAAGATTTGTCAAATTTATTGGTCAAACCTTGTACTTTTTCAAGTATTTGATATCCAGTCGGTGCTAAAGGAGCTTTACCTTCCTCTAATTTTCCATTGAATGCATTTCTCCACCCACGATACTGATGACTATAAGGTAAAAATCTACGATGTCCAAGAAATACATTCTTCTTACAATGTTTCAACCGCGTCCAATTTGTACTCTCTTCACATATAGGACATGCACACTGACCTTTAATATTATATCCTGATAAATTACCATATGCTGGAAAATCATTAATTGTGCCGAACAACATAGCCCTCAAATTGAAACATTCTTTCTTATACCCATCATAAACTTCCACACTTGTCGCCCACATAATTTTTAAATCTTCAATTAAAGGAGTCAAGTATACGACCCTTCATACATAACCATGGAGGTAGGTTATAAATCAACAAAATCACAAGCCATGTGCTGTGTGAGATGCTTTGAAGACCATGTGGATTCATTCCATCAGTAGAAAGTGAAAGTCTTAGGTTTCTTGACTCTATCCCGAATTCAGGATACTCGTGATCAATTTTTGCCCATTGTGGGGAATCTGCGAAACATTCCATCTCTAATTCTTTCATATGCATGCCATGTCTAGTATTTTGAATCTTCTTCATTGCGATACATGCGCCTAAATCTTGGTATTATAGGAAAATACCACACGACTTTTTCTGTAGTAGACTCTTTCTTCTTATATCGAGAGACATTGCATTTCGGACACGCTTTTAGTAATTCATATTTGTTTCGAAATAAAATGCAATCGTTAGGACACACATGAATCCTTTCGTAACTCATGCCAATAAAGCACAAAATCCGTTTAGCCTCGTAGGTTCGACTGGGAAGTTCATTATCATCTCGCAACATATCTTTTAAGAGTGTTAATAATTTTGTGAAGCTTTTATCAGACCATCCATTACTCGCTTTTAAGTTGTATAACTTTAATATCGCTGAAGTCTTGTGAATTTAGTATAACCTTTATAGAATGGTTTCTATGCATCACTCAACAAACTCTCAAACATTTTAGGACAATCCCAAAGCTCTTCTTCAATTGCTTTTGCAATCTCCTCAACTCAGTCCGGCTCATATGTATCTGTATCGAAGTCAGTTGAAGCATATGTCGAACCATTCTCAAAATTAATGTTTCCTTTTTTTTTTCTCACCATGTCTTATCCAACATGTATAGCTTTGATCAATTCCATTCCATACTAAATGTCCTTCCAATTCATCTTCTCTAACGCGTTTTCCAAAACAACATTTTAAACAAGGACAAATGACTCTATTTAGATCTTTTGCATTCTTCACTGCAAACTCAACAAACTCCTTCACTCAATTTTCATACTCTTTTGATAATCGATTGGCAGACATCCATTTTCGGTCCATATTATATAACCTATATAAATACAATTACAAAAATAATAAACTACTGATAATATTATACCAATATATAGTACACATATCTAATATTGGAAAATGGAAACCAAGTCCATTATTATGTAACAATTTCAAAATAGAAAAGATTTCAAACCAGAACAGATCAACAAATTTCAAAAAGAAAAGATTTATTATGTAACAATTTATTAGTTTTCAATTATTAAAAAACTAAAGACTTTTTTACAACAACAAATTAATAAATTCATTTTACAACGCTTGTGTAAAAGCGCTGTAAAAGCCTTGTAAACATTATGCCCAAACAATATATGACCCTACAATAGCGTTGTTTCCACAGTGATTGTCAAAAAAACGTTGTTATATACTCCATTATTTTTAAAATATATTTACAATAGCGTTTGTATTTAGTAAGCGCCGTAAAATGCGTGCTATAAAATGACATTTTTCGCGTAGTGAATTAAACTGTCAAATCAAAAGTTTTATGAGGAGCATTAGATGACCGCACAGTACGTAGAGGAGATGAGGGTTCCAAGAGTAGAGATGATGAGGGTTCGTAAATTTATTTTAAATTTGTTTTTATTTATTTAAAGTTAATGATTTTATAGCGCTTGTATAATAAGCGCTCTAATAGATCCTTTAATTATGTAAAAGCGCAAGACCTTTACAGCGCTTGTAACAAAAGCACTCTAATAGGTCATTTAATTATTTGAAAGCGCATGACTTTTACAGCGCTTGTAACAAAAGCGCTCTAATAGATTATTTAATTATTTGAAAACGCATGTCTTTTACAGCGCTTATGTAAAAGCGCTGTAAAAGCCTTGTAAACATTATGCTCAAATGCTATATGACCCTACAACAGCGCTATTTTCACCACGCTTGTCAAAAAAGCGCTGTTATATGCTCTGTTATTTTAAAAATATATTTACAATAGCGCTTGTATTTAGTAAGCGCTGTAAAAGGCGCACTATAAAATGACATTTTTCACGTAGTGAATTCAACTGTCAAATCAAAAGTTTTTATTGAGTATATCAATTCCACAAATTTTTAGAAAATTTTAAAATTATTTGATACTTCATTGAATAATTTTAAATGAACATATAATAAACTTTTAAAAAATATACACAAATATCGATCGTTAAATTACATAGTTACGAATTTCAAACTTATATAAATATTGGTGTATTTGATCATTAATTTATCATGTCAATAATCAACGATTAAATTGACGAAATTCATCGTTAATATTGAGTCTTTTGAAGTCAACGGATCTATATATATATATTATTTTTTTTGTCAACCTATATAGGACACGAGAAACAATGCTAATTTGGTCAATCAGGCGAGTTTAATCAAATTTTTGGTTAAGCACACGAATGACAATTTCACCCTTGCCAAGTCAATTACTAAATTGGCCCTCAAATTTAATTAAGGTTAGGTTATTTTAGTCACAGAAATTAGAAATTTTGGAATAGACAAAAACTTTCACAATTAAAATTGCAAGACATCAATTAATTTAGTTTTTGTTATGAGGTGGATGTTCCTTTTCATTTTTATAGTTAAAGTCTTAATTTTTTATGTTGGTGCGTTGTCAATGGATAATTATGATAGATCATGTATGTAAGTGTAAGTTATAAGACGTGAATCTTATAAATGAGATTCATATGATATTGTAAAATATGCACCTATTGAAGAGCATAATACAATATTCTGTTATTCTATTTTTCTCTTTTATCTTTATTCTTATGTATTTTATAATATCTTACAATAATTTTCGTTAATTTTATAACACGTTATTTTTATTGAAATCTTCTAAATCTTATTATTTTAAACTATCATTTTATTTATCATTTTATTATTGTTGAATTTGAGATAAATATCAAATTTTAATTATGAAAGTTATTTAAGTAATGATGATCTTCCATATTGATAATTTGAGTTTCAAAATTATTTTCTTATATATGAGATATTGATATTTTTCTTCATGAAACATATTTGTTTAATCTTGATCTTATATTTTAAAGGTATATTTTATTTATAATTCAATTTCCTAATTACTTTATTTAAATTCTTAAGATTCATAGTATTTTATTTTATTCAAATTTCTAATAAATATTTATTTTCACTTCTTTATATTAAATTTATAGGTATAAAATATGTATGTATGACTTATAAAGTCTTGTTGAATTTTTTATATTTCTTTCAAGTTCTATTTATATATTGGAGTAGTATTTGATATATGTATGGTAATGCAAAATGTAAATCATATATTTAGAATTTTATTTTATTTTATAGTTTTATTTGAAAAATAAATTTTTATAAATTATGATTGTTCATTATTGATTCAAATAAATTAGAACAATTGAAACAGTTGTCTTATTGTAAACTAGAAGCTTACGTTTGGATTATCTTAGATCTATTGTGATTTGAAAAAGAGATGTTTTTATGTCAACATGTATCAAGAACTAAAAGACTCTTCAATCTAATAATCTTTATGCGTTATTAGTTTCCAAATAAAGTTGAAAATTTGAACGTATTAGTCTTTCAAATTTCTAGAATGTATATGAGGTGATATTTGTAAATCAACAGACCGACCATATGGATCAATAAACATATCATAAACTAAACAGTTATATACATGTTTGTTGTCAACTCACATTGTTAGATTGTTGTGTCAACTAATTTGACTAAGAGATTTCTTTTATAATTGTCTAGAAAGAATTTTGGTAAGTATTGAATGTTTATTGGATTTAATGTTGAACATCATGTAGCATATATGTTCATACGCAAAAATGAACTTGGAGATTCATTCTTTAGACATCTAAAGTTTATTGCATCTCCTAATTAATATCAATTAATATTTAAAATATTTACTACGTGACAAAACTAAATTATATGAGAAATTTAATCATATTCATCTCTCTTTCTAAATATGAGAAATTTTATCACGGTATAAATGATTGTGATTTAATTATGAATGATTGTTCAAAGAAAATAGTTTTTTCTATTTCTATTCTCTTTAGATTAAAAATCAAGATACGAATCTTAATACTATCTTTGATATTAATTATTTGAAAAAATTTAGCGATATGTTAATTTTATTTATAAAAAAATTATGATTTTTAAGATGTATTTATCATTTAAATAATTTTTTTTATTTAATGTTTATTTTTTAAATATTAGTGAATGTATATAATGTCTTACACTTTTTTATGAAGAGTTTATTTATAAAAATATTCAAAAAAATAAAAATAATAATTAGTTCATTGGTATTGATGTTTTTTTATTTTTCTTCTTATAATTGAAATCGGAGAAAATAAACAACTATGTTTAAATTAATCGATTTAAATAAAAGTTTGGACCTTTTGAGAAAAATAGTATCAAATAAAATGGTAACTAACATAATATCTATTCTTGTGGTTATTGTCCATTGGTTTATACACCATGTTTTTATTGTATAACAATATCAAGAAGAGTTATTTTAACACAAAAGTTGACGGTAAAAAATTGGTTATTTATAGATATTACAAGTCTTAAAATTCATTAGTTATTAATTAATCGTAATTAATTATAAATTTAAATATAAATATTTATAATTTCTAAATATTCAATACGTGTATGTTTTCCTAGATAGTTTTCTCTACTACGTTTTTCTAAATAGTTTTCCAAAAATTATATATCTCATCAACTATCTTATACTATATCTCCTATTTAAATATTATTTTATAACGTCTATTCAAAATTTTCTAAATTAATTTCACATTATTATTTCATAACGTCACATTATTATTTCATAACGTTTGCCCAATATTTTTCACATTAATTCCACATTACCACTCAATACATTTTTTTTGTCACATTTTCATGCCATCTACTTAATCAACTTCACATTTTCACTTCTATGTGTCATCTACTTATTTTTTTTTGTCACATTTTGGGAAAATTTGATGCTAAATAGTACAAAGCTATATTTCTAGGGTACTCAACAGAATCTAAGGGATATCGTGTGTTTAATTTAAGAACTAAAACTGTTGAAATCAGTATGCACATTTTATTTGATGAGTTTGATGATCTTGATTTAGAAAAGAAAGATGAAGAGGAAGACAAGATTGATGAACAATCAGGGCAAACACAATAGATCGATCTTCAGGAAAACAAGATTGATGAACAATCTCTTTTTCCAAATTCTCCTAGAAGCTGGAAATTAATAGGTGATCATTCTCAAAATTAAATCATTGGAGATACAGTTGATGACATTAGAACTAGAATGTCATTTAAAGATGATGCAAACAGCAACATGGCAATATATCTCAGGTAGAGCCAAAATCAATCAAAGAAGCAATAATTGATCAATCATGGATTGATGCATTGAAAGAAGAACTTCTTCAATTTGAGAAAAATGAGGTATGGACTCTTGTTCCAAATCCACTAGATCAAACAATTATTGGAACACGATAGGTTTTTAGAAATAAGCTAGACGAAAAAGGAAAAGTTGTAAGAAACAAAGCAAGGTTAGTTGCTTAAGGTTATAATCAACAAGAAGGAATAGACTATGATGAAACCTTTGCTCTAGTTGCAAGGTTAGAAGCCATAAGATTTCTTCTTGCATATGCATCATAGAAAAATATCAAACTTTTTCAAATGGATGTTAATATTGCATTTTTAAATGGTTTTTTAAATGAACAAGTTTATGTTCGTCAACCTCTAGGCTTTGAAAATCAAAAGAAACTACATCATGTTTTTAAACTCACAAAAACCTTATATGGTTTAAAACAAGCTCCTAGAGCTTGGTATGAAAGATTGAGTTCATTTCTAATCAAAAATAATTTTTCCCGTGGAAACATTGACATAACACTTTTTAAGAAAATAAGTAAAAATGATTTACACATTGTTCAAGTGTATGTTGATGACATTATTTTTGGTTCAACAAATGAAAAAATGTGTGAGAATTTTTCAAAACTCATGCAAACTGAATTTGAAATGAGTATGATGGGAGAATTGAGATATTTTCTTGGCTTACAAATCAAACAACATAAAAATGAGATTTTTATTTGTCAAGAAAAATATATCAAAGATCTTTTAAAGAAATACAAAATGAGTGAAGCCAAGATTATGTCTACTCCCATGCATCCATCATCTTCATTAGATAAAGATAAAGAATATAGAGGTATGATAGGATCATTACTTTATTTAATTGCAAGTAGGCCTGACATTGTTTTCGTAGTAGGTTTATGTGCTAGATTTCAATACTCACCAAAAGAGTCTCATTTAACAGCAGTCAAAAGAATTTTTCGTTATCTCGTAGGTACTACTAATCTTGGCCTTTGGTATAGCAAAGGTTCTCATTTTGAATTTGTAGCTTACTGCGATGCTGACTATGCTAGTGATAAGATGGAGAAAAAAGTACAAGTGGTGCATGTTAGTTCCTAGGGGAAGCCTTAATAAGCTGGTCATGTAGGAAGCAAAATACAATCTCCCTATCAACTACTGAAGCTGAATATGTCTCAGCCACAAATTGTTGCTCTCAAGTATTGTGGATCAAAAATCAACTTGAAGATTATTCAGTTAGGTACTCCCATATTCCAATATATTGTGATAATACTAGTGCTATTAATTTATCTAAGAATCCTATTCAACATTCAAGGTCAAAACATATTGAGATAAAACACCATTTTATTAGGGATCATGTGAGTAAAAAGGAAATTGAATTAATTTTTGTTGATACAAATAATCAGTTAGCTGACATTTTTACAAAGCCCCTTGTTGAAGAAACTTTTAATTCCATCAAAGAACATTTAAAAATCATGCAAAATCTTGGTCTGGATCGTTAACACTCAAAATAGAACATTCTGGTCATAACGAAGATTGATATTCGTTTTTGCTAAACCACTCTAGATTGATCTTCATTCCTCATCATCACTAATTGTTAAAATTACTTTTTTTACTGAAATGACTGCTACTTTTAAAAAGTAATGGCTACTCATGATTTGTCTAGCTACATGCTTTCTCTTTCCTCCTTCCCAATGCTCAACTGCCCTATCCAATCAATCCCACACGTGGCACTCCATCCCCTTCTTAATCAACTGCACCCAAATCAACACGGTCATCTTTTTCCTCTTTCACTATTCAAATTCTCTTCTCTCTCAGAACTCACCCTCTACCTTCTTCTTCATCAAGCTTCTATTTTTCAAAAATGGCTCGTACCAAAACCTGGGCTCACAAAAAACCCATATCACCACTACCATTATCATTCTCCTCACCTCCAGTCCTTTTAGCATCCCTAGCTTGTTCTCCATGTTCTCCACCCAGACCAACACCTCCTCATTCATCCTTTGAAAAAACTTTTTCAGACTACCTATCTTCTTCCCCAGAACCATGTCCTCAACCTCTCTCAACTAAGCTTCCTCCTTTTTTATTTTGAAAAACTACAACTCGAAGGGCTCTCAATCCAGCATCACACTAATGCCCTTGGCTGGACAATTTTTTTGAAAATCTCTTATTGTCATTATCCACAAGTCATTAGAGCCTTTTACTACAAAGCTGACGCTTTTAAAGACAAGTCTCTCATAGTTTCAACCTTGAAAGGTATTGAAATTCAACTTGATCCTGTAATCCTGGCTGATATTTTGAAAATCCCATTTGAAGGTTTAGCAATCTATGGAAAATACTGGTACAAGGCCTTAAACATTTCAAAATATGAAGTGTTTCAAGAGCTATTTATTAATGGATCCACAAAATGCCTTTCTGCTGATTTGAAACTTCTGCCAAATTTTTTTAACAACATAAGCCAACACAACATTTTCCCTTATTGTGGCATTCACGAATTTGTCTATGATAATGACGCTCTTGTCATTTATCATCTTCTTCATTGCAAGAAGTTAAACCTGCCATATTTGATAATACAATATATGATTGCTGCAATAAAAAAGGATTATAAGTGCAACATTGTCCTTTATGGCATGGTGTTCTCCAAAAAATTTCGGCATTTTGAGATTCCACTTTCAACCGAATCCTTAATTATCAAAATTTTCAAGTTCTCCACCAAAAATCTCTCCCATATGAAACAACTTCCCACCATCCCACCCTCACCACAAATTTCTTTCACTTCATCATCAAGCAAAAGAAAATGGACTGAACAAATCTTTGCTGCACACACCACAACTGAATCCCAAGAACGTTCTTCCCTCCCCTAAATATTGAAGAACGTTCCTCGTCTCGTTCTGTTTCCCCACACTTGACTCCTGCCACTTCCACAATTCCACTATTCATAAATCTATCATCCTAAGACCATTTATGTCCCACACTTCTTGTCCAAAACACTTCCAAAATGTTTCCTGTATTTCTCTCGCCTCTGAAAACTGCATCTTCTTCCCTCTTTGGAATAAGTCAATACTTGGGGTTTTCCTAATCTAGATACCATTAGTCCATCTATTCCTCATCCTCATCACTCCGCTTCCACCTCTGTTCCTCCAATGAACACCACATTTGCTACTTTATCTACCTTATGTACATCTGCTACTCCCTCCAATAGCACTCCCATGGATACTCATCAACGTACCTCAAAAAGGAGGAAACTGGAAAAGGAGTCATCACGGGCATACATGAATATTCCCAGAATTTTTGATGCTCTACAAACCATAATTGTGCGCCAAGCTCATCAAGATAAGGAGCAGGCAATTCTACGTGACTGGATAGAACATCAGCTTTCCCCAAAGCTGGGTCTCTAACCACCTATGCCAAATCCTCCTCCAACATTTCTAGCCATCCCACAACCTTTTTTGTCTCCATCCTCTGAAGGGTCTTCCCCGTCTCTATCATTTTAAATCCATGTTCCAGTTTTATTCTCCTGTTCCTTTTTGTGGTGACAAAGGGGGAGAAATTATCTTAGATTTTAAACATCTGATATGTAGTTATCTGCATATGATTACTTGTATTTTTTTGTTTTTGAACCAACATGTAATGATCGAAAGATCTTTCTTTTTTGTGACATGAATGAAACATCATTATTTGGTTGAAATGCTAAGCACATATTGAGGGGGTGTTTTTAATTAAAAAGCTCGCTTAATTATTATTAGAATCAAATTAAAAATCTAAATTAACATGTTTTGTCATCATCAAAAAGGGGGAGATTGTTAAGGTAAAATCTCAATTTAAATGTTTTGATGATAATTAAATAAAAGATTAATTAAAGATTATTAATTATAATTCTAAATGTTTTGATAATTAACATGTGCATTTAAGTGTGTTAAAACAAGATAGGTATCAAACATCACAAATCAGATCTCTTTAAAATCAAAGAAAGTAGTTCTGGAAAAACGAAGATTGATCTTGAAGCAGTTCTGGAAAACAAAGATTGATCTTGAAGCAGTTCTGGAAAAACAAAGATTGATCTTGAAGTAGTTCTGAAAAGCGATGATCGATCTTGACTTATTGTTGAGAAACGAAGAACGATCTTCGTTTATGGAAGAAACAAGAATAATCAGTTTCTTTGTGAATGATTGATCTCAGAAACATTATTCATCTCATATCTTCTTATAGAATAAGCAAGGATCAATCTAAGTCATATTTGTTCCAAACTTTGAAGAATCAAAGACATGCTCCATTAAAAGTATAAAACAAGATCATTCTTAAAATGAGGCAAGTGCAAGTACAAAGCTACAAGCTGTAAAGTACACTACTGATTGTACCTTTCTAAACCTGCACATGTGACTGAGAAGCATGCATTCAACTCAGACAACCGACACAATCACAAAGTACAAGATAGTTCATCACAAACAAATTTGAAGAACAATCTTGGATCTCAAGAACGTTCTTGGATGCAATTGTGATCACTCTTGCTTTTTGGTAGACTTTATCCAACAACTATTTCATGACAGCTGGCCTTATTTCACCGGTCATATGAGCTATCCCAAGATCTCTTAAAGTCTATAAATGCAGCTTCAAGATGAAGAACAATACACAACTCAAGTGCAAAGAAAAGCATCAATCATTTCAATCTTACTCAAGTATTTTAATATCGTTCTTTAAGCTTGCTGTCTTCAATCTTTGTGTCATGAATCAGTAACAACTAAGTTCTATTTACAAAATCTATTTCTCAAACAAGAGTTGAGTAAATACTCATATTCTAAATAGTCTCAAATCCACCACTTTGTAACTCAAGGTTATTTTGTCAACATAATCTTGAGTAATTTGCAAAAATCCTTTTTATGTTTTGAAAGGTAACTAATTAAAGCCTTTCTAAAATAGTAAGGTTGAACTGAAGAAATCCTTTCTAGGTAGAAGTGTAGAAACTCTGTAAAGATCAAGATTGATCTGTGAAAGTAGTGTGATAACCAAGATCAATCTTACCTTTGAGCACATAGTGGAAAATCTCATTCTTGTGAGGATTGGACGTAACCCGTGTTTGGGTGAACCAGGATATATGCTTGCGTAATCTCTTTATCTCTATCTTTGTTTACTTTATGCTTGATAATCAGATTTTATTTTGATAAAATTGATATTGTTGTTTTTTTAACAAACCAAGATCGATCTTCATTATCACCAAGATCAATCTTGGATAAAATTCTTAACTTCAAAATAGAAATTTTAAAAAAAGGGCAATTATAATTCAAACCCCCTTCCTTATAATTGACATTGTTACTTCACTTTTAAATTAAATATGAAAAACTAGCGATGAAACTAATAAAAAATATGGACTTTTAAATTAAATTTCGAGCTCATTTTTTGTGGAGGAAATTTTTAAACTATTGTAAAGATATTTATAAAAATTCATTCAAAAATATATATTGACTTAACAACAAGGACAAAAATTGCATGCTTGATAATATTGTTGGGACTAAAAATTGTATTTCTATTTTACAAAGATGAAAATTGAAATATTGAAATTTTATAGAGACTAAAAATATATTTTAATCTAATTAATTAATTTTTTTTAAATTCTAATCAATTAAGGTATATAATAAGTTAATTCTTTTCTTTTAGAGTTCCTTTTCTCAAGCTTAGGACGCTTTGACTTGTAATCTCCCTGTTCTTTGTATTTATAGTACATAATTTTTCTCTTTTTAGATTTTTCTTTACTTTCCCTACTATTTGTAGGTCATTTGAAATCCTTTTTTGGAAATTGATTTCTTCTTGATTTTCCACATGCGCTAGATTTTCTTTGAAATAAATGATAACTCTTCATCATTTGAGTCTTCACTTTAATCTTCTAATTCACTTTCCTTTGTGTCATCCTTATCTTGTAGGGCCTTAAAGTTTTCTTTGTTTCCTTTGGATTTGAGAACCAAGGACTTTGATTTCCTTTTTGGTTTATCTTCCACTAGTTCAATCTCTTGGGATTTGAGTGAGCTCATTAACTCTTCTACATACAATTTGTTAAGATATGTAGCCTCTTGAATTGTAGTTACTTTTGGTCTCCACTTGCTCGGTAGATATATAAGGATCTTCTTGACATGATCAAATGTAGTGTAGCTCTTTTTGAGAATCTTCATTTTGGAGACTAGGGTTTATAATCTAGAAAAAAATTGTCTCAACGTCTTCATCTTCTTCCATTTGAAATAGTTTGTACTTCTTAACAAGCAAATTTGTTTTAGCTTCTTGCGTTTGTTTAACTCCTTATTGCTGCATTTTTCGAATTCTTTGAAAGTGATAGCATTCATCCTATAGGTTTTGGCTTTTTGATGCATATTATATTGTTTTCTTTGACCTGTGTCAAGATTCTTTCTGGATATTTCAATATCAACATCATCTTTAAGAGATTCATAGTTATCTTCAACTATGTCCCAAAGTTCAGGATCATGTGAGATGTAGAAACTTCTCGGTCGATCTTTTTAGTACTCAAATATTTCCTCATCAAACAAGGCAGGGTTGTTAACATTTTCACCTATAGCTACATCACAAGAGTTATTCATAATAACAAGATCTTTACTCAAACATTGTTTAATGCTCGACCCTAAAATTGTGCTTTGATGCCAATTATAGAGAGAAAAACACAAGAAATATGCATATTAATTGTATTTTGTTTTTAAAAAAAGCCCAATTTAAAATCAATTTAAAAATTTATGACGATGAAAATAGGAATAAGTAAAATAATAAGTAAAGAGATAAAGGAAGAAAAAGAAGCCAATTTATCCTAGTTCACCACCAATACGGTAGCCATGTTCAACCCTTTCTCACATAATGATATGATCCACCATTCACCAATGTAATCACAAGTTCACTAAACATCTTTTAGTTAACCGATTGTGTTCAAGTATTCTCAACCTTTTAGCTGATTATGGTCAAGCTGTATTGGGCCAAGTTACAAAGTATTTAGATTGGATTTGGAGTGAATTCTTACACAAGACTGTTTACATAGATTTTTTCTCTCATAATATTTATTAGGTTTCTCATCACTTAGAGATAAAATAAGAGATTTTCAATAGGTTGTAATGACAAAAGTGTTTATCTTGTTTTTCGTTGTTGGTGTCTTTGTTCTTAGTGATGGTCGTGTATCCTTTTATAGAGAATCATCTAATTCGTTATAGTTTCTGACTGTTGTTGTGATTGTATGAAATCAACATGTGAATTAATAACTCTATCAAATCTTCATAGATTTTGAATTAACATTAACGTTTGTCCAAATATGTCTTCATGATTGATTCAACGTATCTTGATAGAAAAGACATGATGGCTAGAGGATGACACTGTTAAAGGATAAGTCTAGTAGAGTTTGTTGGAGCATAAACTTCTTATCAGAGCATTGAATTTATCAAAGTGTTGACATCGTCAAGTGTTGACTTCATCAGAGGTCAAATTGGATGTTAAGATTATTAGACATAAAATCACCAGAGTGATCTTGTATTAGAGGATTCAACAAAAGTGCGTTGAGAGCGAGTTTTTTAGAATCAATTAGACTTCAACATAAGTAACATAGTGTTGTCGTAACTACTTTATTTAGCATGTCTATTCATCAGTGCATGCAGTGTAAATACATTTAAATCTCATGACAAGAATCTGCACACTTAAATATTAGCCCAATAAATTATTCCCACTAAATAATTTATATTATCATCAAAACATTTCAGAGTCATTGTTTTCAAACCAACTTAGTTCTAACACTCGCCACTGCACAAAGCTCGCGAGGTAGCAATGAATGAACTCTTGACTAGAAATTTGACTCCTACTCGTCGGCTGTCTGCTATGGTGAAATGTGTAAGGCCCCCTACATAATTCATCAAGATAAACGTCGATGCACATCTAGATGGAAATGACAAATGGGGTATTGATTTGATTGCGCACAACGAGAACGACAATTTTATTGTTGTAGCTACCCAGGTGACAAAATGATTCAACGATGCGAGTTCTACTGAAGCTATAGAGTGATCCAAGCTCTGAATTTCGCATGTTTGATCAAAAAAGACATATGCATTATTGAGACAGATGCAAAGGTAATTGCTGGTGTGACTTGGACCAAAAAGTAGCTTAGACTATATTACATCATATTGATTTTCAGAGATGTTGCACAATCTGGTGTATTCATTTTTCCTATTGTTAAGAGAACAACAAATCAAGTTGCACATGTCTTAGACAAATGGGCCATTACAAAAGCCCAATAAGAACTGGTTGTGTACTCCTCCCTACTTTCCTCTTGGAGAGTTGGCTTTTGCTCAATTAATTTAATATCCCTCAAATTATTAAAATCTCAATATTATCTTCAAAAATTTCATTGACTGAATGGTAAAAAAAAAAAATTACTTCAAAATTTCACCCTTAAGTTAAATTTCCAGCACCTAAAATTTTTCCATTAAAATCTAGTACATAAATATTCATTATCGAAAATTTCGTATTTCAAATTTTCAATAATTATGTTACCAAAAATTTATAATACCGAAAATTTGTACCATTAAAATATCCGATAGTTACATTCATTTACTGGAAATTAAAATTTCCATAGTTACATTTTTCTAACCGAAAATTTCAAATTTTTTAAATATCCAATAGTTATTCTACTAAACCGAAAATACAAAAAATCCAGTATGTTTGTTGAATTTAATTTACCAAAAAAAAAATACATTAAATTAAAAAAATACCATAAATTGAATTAAAAAATACATTAAATTTTATTATTATTATTATTATTAGTTTTTATTTATTAGACAAAAAAAAAGGAAGTTATTATAATATAACAATTTGTTTGTTTTGGTACATCTATTTAACTGCATTTTTTTCTCCAATTTAATATATTTTATTTTATTTTAATAATAAAATTTTGATTTTTTTAATTATTTTTAATTTATTTAAAAAATCAAAATACTATTAATAAAATACAATATATTAAATTGAAGAAAACAAAATACATCAAATAGTTTACTAAATGTGCTCCAAACAAACAACATGTCGCTATTATTTTGCCTATACAATAACAACATATTTTCTTAACACTTCTCTCCTACTTTTATTGCGAATATTTTATAAAATAACAAATTTATTTTCTTAACAACTCTCTCTAATTTTTATTTCGATCTAATAAACAAAAAAATAATAATAATAAAATATTGTTAATGTAATTAAAAAATAATAATAATAATAATATTTAAAAAAATATATAAAATTTTAATAACATAATTTTACTTTACTTTATTATTATTAATATATTTTATTTTATAAACAATATTTGGTTTTTTAAAATATTATAATTATTTTTGTTTTACTAAATAAACAATTTTGTAATTGTAAAAATAAGAAAAAAAATTTGTAATCCTAATACATGGTGGCATCATGGGGAAATTTCAATGAGGAATGAAATTTTCGATGAATGTCTCATAAATTTTTAAATTTCCAATAATTATAAATCAATACCAGAAATTTCAAATTTTTTAGTAGTACTTCGGGAAATTTCAAAATTTCTGGGGGTACTCTTGGAAATTTCAAAAATGAAATTCCGGTATTCATTTGTAACTACCGAAAATTTCATTCATCCTGAAATTTTCAGTAAAAAAAATTATTTTAAATTTTTACAGTTTCATTAAGGGTATTATTGACATTTTAGAGGAGGTACAAAAGCCAACTTTCTCCCTCTTGTATTACAACCATATTGCTTCTTGATTTGGTCTTGAGTAATTTTGACGTAGTTGTTTTTTAAATAGTATCATAAATATATAATAAAAGATATTTAATTAAAAATTAAAAAATTATTATTTTAGACAATTTTTGTATAAATTAATCAGTCATTAAAAATTGAAGGAGTATAATGTCAATCTTAATATAGTAATCAATTATACACAATTTACAGAGTTAATATTCTCCTAATTTTCCATCTTCATTTATCTTTTTCATTAATTTTGAGATATGTAAAATATTTAATCTATCAAATATCAACATTATTACATTTTATATTTCCAAAACTTTAAAAGAAGAAAATGGATAGAATCTAACTGAAGTTACAAATACAATATATTCCCAAACACGACACAAGAAGACGTCATCAACATGATTCCTCCTTTTATACACACTTCTGACTTCTCATTTCTCATTTCTATAACTTGAATGCCTCGATGTTCTTAAACTATTGGGCTGTCACACAAACTTCCGTAACCGACGCGTAACTCTCACAAACCTCAGCACATTACGTTTGAACGAATCTGAGAGATGATGGAGTTGAGTTTGTACCTTTGGATCTGAAATGGGTCTCGTTGATTTCATAGCGTTGACATTAGGAACACTTTTTCTCTTCAAAGCTTTCGATTTCACTTTCTGGCTCTCCTTCTTCTGCTTCATTTGATCTTGCTGCTCACTGTTTCTTTCGAATCTCTGTTACCATGAAGAAGAAGCTTGATACCCGTTTTCCTGCTGTGAGTATTTTCCCTTTCTCTTTTTAAAGTTTTGATCTTTTTTGTTTTTTTATTCTTTTTTTAAAGTTAAATTGATGATTTTGCTGATTTTGGCTATGTGGTTTTCTTTTTCTTCTAAAAATATGTTTTTTTAGCTGATTTTATTTGGTAAGTGGTAATTGACATTAATTAAAATTTAACCTAATTTGTGGAACTTTTTTTGTTTTATGTTGGTTGATTATTGGATTTTTTGTTTTTGTTTTATGGAGTTGTGTGATGTTGTTACTTTTTGTGTGGTGGCTGCTTGGGTTAGTTTGGGTTCTATTTTGAATTTGATTGGACTATGTGATTTTGAATTAATTGATGAATGCATTAGTTGAGATTTCTGATAAGTGTGGAGAATTATGATGAGTTTATATTTTCTGGTTTTAAATTAGGTATTTGAGCTTGAGCTTATATACTTGCATAAGAACTCGTGAGACTGGTTAGGGAGTATATGGAAAGCGTTTATGATATGTCCATAAGATAGTTTATCAAAACAACTTATAGCTTATATAAAAATATTTTCACTTTATTTCATCTTTTATTGTAGAAATAGCTTATAAATATGTACTTCTGTACATATATGTTAACCAATTATGCTATTAGTGCTTAATTAAATTGTTTATCCAAACATGGCCTAAGTATAGCTCTTCAAGTTTCTACTTTTGCTTTGTTATGAACCAATTATTTTGAATTCTCCAATTTAGTTGGCATTGTTAAAATATTTGTTGTCTTAAAACCCAATTTAAAAGTAGTGTGCTCTTGTAAAAGAACTCTATTTGATACACGATAGAAACTTAAAATTTGCAGGCTCGGATAAAGAAGATAATGCAAGCCGACGAGGACGTTGGAAAGATAGCACTGGCTGTGCCTGTTTTAGTTTGTGAGTTTCTTTGATTTACTATGTTGTGAACTTTAAGCTGCTGCTTGTTTGTTTTGTTGACATTAACTCTTGAATGCATTGCAGCTAAAGCTCTAGAGCTATTTCTGCAAGATCTTTGTGACCGTACTTATGAAATTACTCTTCAAAGAGGAGCAAAAACCATGAATTCATTGCATTTGTAAGTATATTACTTTTCTCTGATTTCCCATTTTTATTGAGTCAGAACTAACTCAAGAAATTAGAATAATGTCTCAATAATAAACATGTTTTAATGTTTTAAACTATGATTTAAAATCAATTCTTTTGTAAGTGTGAAGTACCTTATCTCACAAGTAATATAGTATTAATGTACCAACTTCAAAATACCATTCCTGCAAAAACAAATTGACAATTAGTAAATTTGTGTAACATCTAGAATTTTTTGACAGTCCGTTTGGTAGGATGAATTTAATTGAAATTAAACAAAGAGTTCAATGCCTGGAGGATTCTTCGATGCTCGATGATTTATTGTTATAAGCTAATAAACTCTGTGAACTCAATTAGTAATTGTCAATTGATGTAATGCATAAGAAAAGTAACATTTAGTGTGATTATTTTGTAAGATTATCATCTACAGCAAAGGAAGGTAATTGTTTATACTTTATTCTGTCTTTCCTTCTCAATGTTTTCCTTTTTTAAACAATTTGATTTGATTTTCTTTATTGAACATCTGAAAGTGGAATACAGTCAAGACCTAAATATTCTGATCCTATTTGAGTATTATATTATTACTTTTTTGTGCCTTCCTTCTGAGCTCATTTTATCTTCTACGAACTCTAAAATTAAGTCTAACAAGTGGCAAACTTAAACTGCAGAAAACATTGTGTACAAAACTATAATGTCTTTGACTTTCTGAAGGATGTAGTCAGCAAGGTTCCCGACTACGGCCATGGTCATGGCCATACTGATGCTGGTGCTGCTGACGATCAGGCTATTTCAAAAAGAAGGTTCGAAGTCTAATATCTTCTAATTCTTTTATTTTTCTTACCTTTCTGATATACATATAGTAGTTATTAATGCACTTAAACCATGTTTCCAGAAAAGCTATAGGTGATGATTGCATTGACAGTGATGAAGAAGCTAAGAGGGGCAAGATGGTAGTTGTACTTTTCCTTATATATTAGTATGAAAACCCTGCTTTTTAATTTATTAAACACTGCTCAGCACTATTTATCTAGCAGTCCCTTTATTTTTGAAATAATGATTTTATATCTTGTTTGGTCAATGTTGTTTTTCTTTTATTCCAGGTTGAGTTGAGCCACACTAGCCCTACTGGTAGGGGTAGAGGTCGAGGTAGAGGAAGAGGCCGTGGTCGAGGTCGAGGATCCCGAGCTACACTAAGAGAGGGACATCATCCGGAGACTGAATCTGAACCCTTTCCTCCTGTTCAACAAGTTAGCCAGCGTACTACAGATACAAATGTGGAGGGTATACACGATGGCTTGACTCACTCGGAGTCAAAGGTGGAATTACCAAAGGAGAACATTGTTGCTCCTGTTGAAAATTCCGACTCACTCCGTAACATCGATCTGAATGCCAATATGACTGAAACCGATGACAAAAAGGCCAGCGCAGTTGCTAATCCTGCTCCCGCAGCCACTAATCCCGCTCCTACAGCCGCTAATCCCTCATTGTCCGAACCACCTCCTATAGACGACAGCAATCATGAAGAAATGCCGGGCTGGTCCCTTTCTGAGGTGGACAAGATGGCCATTGATTCGATGCAGCTTGCACAGCTCGGTACGCGAATGGAAGAGGATGATGAAGATTATGACGAGGAAGGGTAAATTGTGTAGTCTTTCGGCCGAGATTAGATTAGCTAAAAAAAGCTCATTATAAGTGTAGAACAAGTATATACTAGTGCTGTGATTTGTATAACATGTCTTATGTTGACTGAAAAAAAAGAAAGGTTCTGAATGTCCTTTTGATCGATCTGGTTTGTTTAAGTTAGCACATGTTCTCTGTAGCTGATGTATCTTTCCCTTAACCACTTAGGTTGGTGTACTTTTAGGCCTTGTAGTGTATATTATTAGAATTCCATATGTAGTAAATTTTATGCATCCAAAACTAGTATATTGGAATTTGCAAGTAACTACATTACTATTTATTCAAGTTTTAGTTGTAATGACCCTGCATGGTTGTTATTTCTTTTCAAAGATGGAAGCTCAATATTAGTATGCACCTCTTTTAAATTTTCAAGTAGTGAACAAATTTGTCAAACTATTTGTCTTTTGACATGACGGAGAACCAATATAAAGGAACTAAATTTTAATAAATATGGTAGAGATGAGAAAATCTCATTAAAATCAACACTCTTTCTTTGACGAAAACCTTTCACTACTAATCTGACTTTATACTTCAGAGACCTTGAGTTACTTTCAATTTTCACTCTATAGATCCACCTGTTTTCCAAAGTCCTTTTGTCTTTTGGCAATTTCACCAAATTATAAGCGTGATTTATCATGCAAGGATTTCATCTCATCATGTATTGCATCCAACTACTTTTGACTTTCTTCACTCTCCATGGCCTCTTGAAAACACTCAGGTTCCTCTTCATCGGTCAAATTCACATGCTCGTTAGAACCATACTTTGTAGATGGTTGTCTCTACCTCTTAGACCTCTTGAGTTGGGTTAGAGATGATTCAGAAGCATCACTAAGATTCTCATCGTGTGACAACTCATGATCTTCACTAGTTGAAATATTTACCTCATCTCTAAGTTGATGATCATCAACACAATCATGTGGCTCATCATTCTCAACATTACCATCATTAGTATCCAAATCAGGAACAGGTAACCGAACTGGATCACCATCAGCTAAGACATAATTTCTCTAAGGTGTAGTCTTCTCCACCTTATCAATGTCTTCAATAGTTTGGTCTTCCATGAACACTACATCACGACTTCTGATAACCTTTTTGTTTATAGGATCATACAATTTGTAGCCAAATTCATCCTCACCATAATCAATGAAGATACACTACTTTGACTTTGCATCCAATTTAGATCTTTCATCCTTCGGAACATGCACAAAAGTCTTGCAACCAAAGACTCTCAAGTGATCACACTTGACATTCTTGTCAAACCATACCTTGTTTGGTACCTCACTATTCAAAACTACAATAGGAGTAATATTAATAACATGCACCGCCGTGTATAGTGCCTCACCCCAATAATGTTTAGACAACTTAACTTCAAAGAGCATACACCTCACTCTCTCAACAAGTGTTCGATTCATCCTTTCAGCTAAACCATTCAGCTAAGGAGTTTTAGGAGGAGTCTTTTCATGTGCTATACCCTGTTGTTTGCAATAGACATCAAAGGGTCCCCAATACTCAGTACCGTTGTCAGTACGAACACGTTTTAGTTTCTTGCCTGTCTACCTCTCAACCAAAGTATGAAATTGTTTGAATTTCTCCAACACTTGGTCTTTTGTCTTTAGAACATAAACTCATAGTTTCCTGGATCAGTCATCAATAAAAGTAACAAAATAAAGTGCACCACTAAAGGATTTTACCTTTAAAGGGCCGCAGACGTAAGAATGCACCAACTGAAGCAACTCTGACTTTCTAGAGGGAGGATGCCTTTTGAAGGATACTCTAGTTTGTTTACCAATCATGCAATGAGAACATTTCTCTAAATCTACATTCTTCAATCCTGGAAGCACATCCTTTCTAGCTAAGCAATTTAACCCCCTTTCACTAATATGGTTAAGCCTTCGGTGCCACAAAGATGATTTCATATCCACGACATTCACATTGTCTTTTGCAACCAAAGATTTTGTCCAATGCTGTTTACTAATTTTCTCCCCTCTACCCACAATCAAGTTACCTTTACTAAGTTTCCACTTTCCAGAAGCAAAATGATTATCAAAACCACTTTCATCAAGCATATGCACAAAGATCAAATTGAAGCGAACAGCTGAAGCATGTTTGACTCCTTTAAGCAACAATTGCATTCCCATGTTGGTTTGCAAGCATACATCACCAACACCAATTACCTTAGATACACCATCATTACCCATCTTCAAAACTCCAAAGTCATCTGAAGTATAAGATGTGAAGAACTCCTTCCTCGGTGTAACATGTAGTGTAGCGCCACTATCAATTATCACATGCTCTCATCATATACAAAATTAATTGACTCATAGTCACAAAGAATTACAAAATCATTACTAGTAGCAGTAATAACACGATCATCATCACTATCATCTTCACGACCCCTTTGTTTCTGCTTACCCTTCTTGCCTTTGTTCTCCTTTTTCCACATAAAACAATTCTCTTGTATGTGCCATGTTCTATGACAATAATGACACTCCACATTTTTGTATCTAGACTTGGACTTGCTTGTGCTATTTTCTCTACCACTCTTCTGTTCTTTTTTTTGACTTCTCCTCTATTTTCAGTGACAAGAACTTCATATTGGGATGAAGAACCCTGTGCCTTCCTTCTCATCTCTTCATTCAAAACACCACCCTTAGCCGTTTCCAATGAAACAACACCATTAGGAGCTGAAGTCGTTATAGAAACCCAAAATGTCTCCCAAGACTTTGGTAAAAATAATACTAAAAATAGTCCCAATAGTTCATCATCAAACTCGATACCCATTTCAGACATTTGATCAAAGAGCCCCTGAAATTCACTCAAGTGGTCCGAAATAGACTTTCCCTCCTTATATTTCAAACTTATGAAACTACTCAGTAAGAATAATTTATTATTCCCTGATTTAGAGGCAAACAAAGTCTGTATCTTATCCCACATCGTTTTTGTATCTGTCTCATTAGCAATATGATTATAAACATTATCTTCTACATATTGTCTAACAAAACCACATACATGTTGATGTTCAAAACCGCATTCTTCCGTAGATTTATCAACCGGCTTTTTAGAAAAATAGAAAGATGCATTTTGTTCACAAATAACAAATCTTTCATCTTGCCTTTCCACAAATGGTAATTAGTACCATTTAAGCATACCATCTTTATATTCATATTTGCCTCCATTCTCTGATACCACTCTAATGGGGAATAGACACAAAAGCACAATAACAAGTAATACGCAGTAGATATAAAATTCCCCTAACTTGCAAGAACATGTGAGGAGCAACAACAAATATATGACAACAAATTAATCAAAATAAAGAACGTAATGAACTCCAATATTTTAACGTGAAAATCACTCAATGCAAGGGTACAACAGGTCGTCCAGACCAAAGAAATAGCTCAACTATAATCAAATAAGAATAAAAGAGAGTCTCAAAATGATGCACAGAGTGCGCCTACAACCAGCCAAAACAACAAAGCAATAAAGTATACAAATGAAATACAAGAAGAAGAAAAACACCCAAAACGAAGACCATTGAAATCGAAGACCTGAATGTTGCAAACCTTCTGTCCAAAAATCAGCCCAATCCATTGGTTAATGAATACGCAATCGATATTTTTCTTGATTTAACAAAATCGAGAATATGGTTACTCCTCTCTTTTCTCTTTTGGTGATTGTATTTCCTATCAAAATAGTCTCTCTCTTGTAATCCTAATTAGACCACTCTCCACTTAAATAAATGAGACCTGAACTACAATATTTGGACCTTTCTTCAAAGGGAGCTCAATACCCAACAATCCTCTCCATTTTTCAAAATAAATTGAAATCTCAATTACTAATATTTTGAGTGTATAAGAGTTTAATTACACAAAATAAGTGTTACAATTTTAAAAAATAAGACCTTTTCATTTTTTCAATTGCATTAAATATGTTTTTATTAACTAACTCCTAATAATGTTACATCTTTTTCTACAATTTGTGATAAATACTACAATAAAAACATATTAATTATCTCTTCAAGGGTATCCTAGTAAAACAATTCAAATTTTCAATAAATTTAATACTACAATCAAGTTTTTTAATTCTCGTAATTTAATCAATTGTCTTATATATAGAGACGGATGTCGTATATAATAGTAGTCAATAGATTTTTGTCATATGTACTTCTTATGTATGGCAAAGTTTATTCATATATTGTTTTCTAAAACAAAAAAACAAAATATGGAAACTAACTCAATTCAGAATGTTTTTTTTTCAAAAGAGATTAACATCAAAACTTGCACATATTAAATATAGAGAAGAAGTGTATTTCATATTCGAACTCATGTCTCAGTGTATCAAATATCCATGTAGCTATTATCTAAGTTATTGGATCATTTCAAGTGATTTTAAGTTAGACTGAATATTTTTTGTGTTTTGGATTAAGAGAAAAGAGATTGCATATAAATTTACAACTGAAGTAGTTGAAACGGTGACCGAGACGTGTATAGACTTTTTGGGGCCTTAGGCAAAGCAAAAATTTATAAGCATGCAACAACAACAATAGTGAAAATAATTACGGTTTGTTAGTTTTGAATATTCCGATAATTTAAATAATATTTAAGAGTAAATGGGTCAATTGCAAAACTCTGAAGTTTTTTAAATCATTATAAATATTATACAATTTAATATGGAGTGTTAGGTGATATTTTAATCGTCTTATACGATCATGATCGTGATTACTTTCGATAGTTTTTATCTTCAATAAAATGTGTTTATTTCTTTTCTCAATAAAATTTATCCACTTTATGTCTTTTTGGGGAGATAGATCTTTTTCAAAAACCGAAAATGGGGTGATGAAAAAGCAAATTTTACAATGTATTCCTATCAATTTTATGAGTTTATGTCTTTTTATGCTTCGGTGGTGGATGAGATTGAAAAGTCAATGTTCATTTTGGTGGAGTAATGGTAGCTTCTGGATTAAAGGTATTAAGTGGTCATCGTGGGATAAATTGACAATGGCTAAGAAGGACCAATGGATGGGTTTCGAAAACCTTTATACTTTTAATATTTTTGTTGTTGCCTAAACAAATTTGATGTATACTGTTGTATTAGTTTTTTTTTTATTTTTAATTTATTCACTTTATGTCCTCTTGGGGGAGGTAGATGTCTTTCGAAAACTAAAAAAGGAGTGATGATAGAGTCAATTTTATAATTTATTCCTATTTGTTTTATGAATTTATTTCTTATTATTCTTTAGTGGAGGATGAGATTGAAAAGACAATGAATTTATTTTGGTGGGGAAGGTATTAAGTGGTTATTGTGGAAAATATTAGTAATGGCTAAGAAGGATCGATGGATGGGTTTAAAAAACTTTTATACTTTTAATATATTTTTGCCGCATAAACAAATTTAGCATATGTTGTTGCATTCAAACTCCCTTATAGTCGGACTTTATAAACTTAATATTTTTCTCGTTGTGCACTATTGAACTCGAACAAAGATAACAACTCGAGTTACTTTTGGTAAAGTTTGTTTGAGACAAAATATGTCGTTAAGCAAGGAAGTCAGTGGTCAATAGGTAATGAAGAGAAAATTAACGTGTACACTGATAATTGGCTAGTTAATGGCTAGTTGCTAAGCCTTCTAGTCTTATCCCTACATGTCCCTCTTTGAGGGTCCATAATCTTTTGTTAACCAATCCTAAAAATTGGAATGTGAATGCTCTACAATACTTTTTGTCGCTCCAATCTATAGATGATATTGTAGGAAACCAAGAACGTTGTTGGTTTGTGACTTAAAAATGGAGAACATTCTCCTTATTCAGTTTTGTGTAATTCAAGTTAGTTTGATTGTATGTAATCAACTAACTAACCACTTAGTTAGTTAGTTAAGAAGAAGTTAGTTAGAAACAATGTAATAAATGTTATGTATAAATAACATATTCATCTCAATAAACAATAACACATATTATTCAATTCATTCATTCCTTCTTTCTAAGTTTTATTTTCATTGCAAGTAAAATGCCAACAAGTGGTATCCAGAGCAAGGTTTCGATCTCAGTGAAAAACACGAGTGAAGTGTGAAGATCAAACAGAGTGAAGTGAAGAATAGGTTCAAGTGCAAACAATGGAAATATTCCAACCCACGTGCCACATTTCAATGGAAAAGATTGGGATAGATGGAGAGTGCAGATTCGAGCATTGTTTGGATTCCAAGAAGTGTTGGAAATCATAGAGAAAAGTTTTGAAGATATGAGAGCCAATCCAACAGAGGAACAAAGATCAAGATTCAAAGAAAACAAGAAGAAAGATTGCAAGGCCATCTTCATTCTTCATCAATGCCTTGACATGACCAACTTTGATAAAATTTCTGATGCAAAAAGTGCAAAAGAAGTATGGGACATTTTGGAGAAGTGTTATTCTGGTGGAACTAAGGTCAAGAAAGTGAAATTTTAAATCTTACAGAAACAATTCAAATTGTTGCAAATGGAGGAACAAGAGAATGTTTCAAATTTGATTTCAAGATTGAGGAACCTCACAAATCAAATGGCTAGTTGTGGTGAGAAATTGACCGAACATAAATTGTGTAAAAAGATCTTGAGATCATTGCATCCCAGGTTCGATTATGTTGTGTGTGCCATTGAAGAATCTAAAGACATTTCTACATTGAGTCTTGAAGAGTTACAAGGAATTCTAGAAGCAAGATAGTTGAAAATGGATGAAAGAAGTGGGTGTAATTATGGGAATCAAGCATTGGTGGCATATGCCAACAAGAAAGGAGACCAGAAAAGAAAATGGAGGAAGAATAAATTCAAGAAACCTAAAGATAAGTCAAAAATTTCATCAAAAGGAGGAAATTCGAGTGGTAAATCAAAAGGAAAATCAAGAAACTTTGATAAGAAGAAGGTGCAATATTACAACTGCGAGAAGTTTGGACATTTTGCATATGAATGTTGGGCTGAAAAAGGAGGGAAACAAAAGAAGAAGGAAGAAGATGAAACATATACTGCTCAAGAATGTTCTTCATCAGACTCATATACAGTCCTCTTGTAAGCTACCACAAACGGAGAACGTTCTCCGTTTTCAGCCACATATGCAGAACATTCTCCAACTTCATAAACAATTTTGTTAATGGCTACCAAAAATGAATAACATTCTCCATCCCATGTATGGTTCCTTGATATTGGTTGTTCCAATCATATGACAAGTCATAAAGAATGGTTGGTAGATATTGATAAATCAAGAAGGAGTAAAATACGGTTTGCTGATGATATAACCTTGGAAGCTAAGGCAGCTGGCAACATGGTGATTAAAAGAAGAAATGGGAATACAATAATGATTGAAAATGTATTGTATGTGCCAGGAATGAAGAGCAATTTGCTGAGCATTGGGCAGCTGATTTAAAAGGGGTTTTAGGTGATCGTGAAGAACGATGCCTTAGAAATGTATGATGTATAGAAGAAAATGATACTCAAGGTTCCTCTTTCAAAGAACAAAACCTTTGTCATCAACATACAAGGTGTTGTTATTCAATGTTTGAAGGCAACAAGTTTGATTGATGAAAACTGGTTGTGGCATTCAAGATTTGGCCATCTTAACTTCAGAAGCTTACAACAGTTAGGAGTCAAGAAAATGGTGAGTGGATTTCCTATGATTTATGTCCCTGAGAAGGTGTGTGAAGTATGTATGGAAAGTAAACAACCAAGAAATTCCTTTCAATCATAAGTGCAAGCAAGAGCGGAGAACATTCTTGGAGTGATTCATAGTGACATATGTGGATCATTTGAAGTGCCATAATAAGTATTTTATAACTTTTGTTGATGAATTTAATAGAATATTGTGGATTTATTTGATTAAAACCAAATATGAAGCATGGGAGACATTCAAAAACTTCAAGATTAAAATGGAGAAACAAAGTGGAGAATCCATCAAGGTGTTAAGGACAAATGGATAAGGAGAATATACTTCACATGAATTCAAGGATTTTTGTATCAAGAATAGAATTGAACATGAGATAACAACTCGTTGCACACCTCAACACAATGGCCTAGCTGAAAGGAGAAATAGAACCATTCTAGACATGACTAGAAGCATGATAAAAGAGAAAGGACTGTCACATAAGTTCTTGGGAGAAGCTGCATCAATTGCTATCTATATTCTGAATAAATGTCTAACAAAGAAAAAGGAGAAGGTACCATAAGAGATCTGGAGTCGAAGAAAGCCAACAGTGGGGCATTTAAGAATATTTGGTGCTCTATGTTTTAAATATGTACCAGACCAGAAGAAAAGAAAGTTGTAGGACAAAAGTGAAGCAACGATCTTGGTAGGATATCATCCAACAGGTGCCTACAAACTGTATGATCCTATTGGAGACAAGGTGGTGGTCAGTAAGGATGTCAAGATTGTTGAACATGTGAGCTGGAACTAGAAATAGAAGCAAATTGCCAGCAGCCAACACTGGGACTGGGAGCAAGCAACCAACAACACAAACCAGTCATCACAAATTCCTTTGCAAATACAGAATGAGAAGCATACCAGTGGAAATAGAGATGAAGAGAGAGTTGAATCAAGCAGGTCTAAAAGAACAAAAAAGCCACCAACTCATTTATAAGAATTTGAAGTGTACAATTACAGTGAAGTTGACAAGAATGGAGACTTAATAAATTTTGTCTTATTTGCTGATGCAGAACCTTTAAATATTGAAGAGGCATTGAAGAAAAGACATTGGAAGAAAGCAATGATGGAAGAGATCGATGCAATTGAGAAGAATCAAACATGGTACTTGACATATTTGCCTTGCTTGTAACTGACTACGAATGACAAGACATTCTTTTCCCCAAAAAACACAACGAACAAACGAAGAAGAAACGAAATAGAGAAAGAAAAAAAAAGAAACAACGGAATACAAAGGACGAACACGAGTGAAACAAATGAAGAAGAAGAATCCAGATGAAAAGGGATGATGAACAACAATGAAGAAGGCCTAGTGGCAAAAGAACATACTAAGACAGTTGGCATCAGTAATGAGGAGATATTTGCTTCAGTTGCAAAGATGAATATTGTTCAAATCTTACTCTCTCTTACCACCCATATTGGATGAGAACTGCACCAATTTGATGTCAAAAAGGCTTTCTTGCATGGAGACTTAGAGAAAGAGATGTATTTGGAGATTCCCCCAGGATTTGATCTCACAAGTAGAGCCAACAAGTTGTTAAGATTGAAGAAGGCCTTATATGGACTAAAGCAATCCCCGGACTAAAGCAATCCCCCTTATACATGGTTTGTTAGATTCTCAAAGGCATAGTATACGTGGACTATAAGTAAAGCCAACAAAATCACATTTTATTCTTCAAACAATCACAAGGAGAAAAAATAATTGTTTTATATGAGATTATTTCATTGAGAGACAAGTGCTCAAAGAGTAATTATTACCAGAGTTTGAGATGATTGACCTTGGACAACTCAAATATTTCTAGAGAATTAAGGTAGTCTACGCAAAACAAGACATTTTTATCTCTTAGAGAAAGTATGTGTTTGATATTTTGCAAAAAATAGATAAACTTGGATGCAAACCTGTAAATGTTTTCTATTGAACAAAATCACACGATGAGCTTTAAGTAGGAAAGTGTCAAAGTTGACAAGGGTCGGTTTCAAATATTAGTGAGAGATGATTTACTTGTCACATACTAGGCCGAATTGGCCATATGTAGTTAGTGTGTTGAGCCAATCACGCATGATTTGAGGGTGACACACTTACAGGTTGTAGATCTTGTTCTACAATATCTCAAAGTTGCTAAATCAGAATTTAGAGCTATGGCAATAAGAATTTGAGTTACCATGGATGAAACTTGTGCTAGAAGATTTAAAGATAAAGTGTGTAGGTCCTATGAATATGTTATCAAAAGATTTGCCAATTGAAAGATTCAGCTGCCTTACTTGCATACTGGGAGTGTTGTATATTTTTTGAATTACATAGTCTATTTAAACAGTTTAATAACTGTACTCTTTTTACTCTTGAAATAATACTAAAAAATTATTCCCCGTTCTACGACATCTAATCATATAAGAAAACTTCATTTATTTGAGTTTTATATCCCTATATAGACGCACCTTTGCTCTCTTGAATTCTATTATTTGGAAATCTCAAACAATTCTATTATTTTGGAAATCTCAAACAGTTGTCCTTTTATACCCATGTACTTGGTTGGTACAAGCATCCCAATAGCTTTCCCTTACCCATTGTAAAAAACAAAAAAAAAATCACAATTCCAAAGCATAAAGAAAGGGGCAAGCACTGGTAGAGATATGACTGTTCACACACACATATATATAATGAGAGCAATATCTAAAAAGTACTAGTTATGTGAGTCATACATTCCATATAAAGGTGCAAATTTAGGGCCTGGGCGAGCCTATATTGCTACGGCGACCAAGCTTCAGATCAGGTTTAGGAATGATCTGCCTCCATCTGATTAAGATGGAAACTCCCTTCGTTATTCTTGTGCACCTCTACCTTGAACTTCTCTTCCTTCGCTCCCCGCTTGAGCTTGAGAAGCAAATTAAAATTGGCAACATCATCAATAACCTGGACAACAATTTAGACATCCATCAGTTATGATGAACCAAGAAGCTTATAAGAGTTTCTTTTCTAAGATTTTTCATCACTAAACTCCATATCTTTTTTGCTTCTTCAAAATAAAATTAAATTCCATATCTTTGGGAGCAATGTCCTAACAGCAAGAACACATAGCTACTTAACAAATAAAGAATTGCTAATAATACACTCTGCATTATTTTTTAGGACTACTGATAGGTAAATATGTTAGCTCAACTCACTCAAGTGCTTTTCTTACAAACTAGAAGAAATTTTAGGGCGTATTTAGTTTGAGTAAATGTTCCTATTTTTATTTATGGATTTCACTTTTAAATTTTAATTACAAAAATATCACCTTATGTTCTCTATGTTTTCTATCTTCAAAGTTGTATAAAAGGTGAAAAGAACTTATTTTTTGCTTCTTGTTTTCAGCTAACTTCCATTTAGTATTTTTATAAAATTTCAAACAAAGGAGACCTCCTATATGATATTTTTCTAGTGCTGAAAATATAAACATCAAATTACAGCCAACAACTCAACTCAACCACGTAGCATTTCAAAACCAGTTTTACAAACTAACAACAAAATAAGGCACTAACCTCAGCCTTGGCATCAACAACCTCATGGAGCTCATAGGGCACTAGTGAATTGGACCTCTGCTGGATGGTCTTAATAGCATGATTTGCTGCGTCCTGAACTTGAGGGTCATGTGTTGGCACAGACTGCCACCCCGGCTTGTGGCCATCTGATAACAAAAGCAGAACAGCAGAAAATGGCATAAGCAAACACCTTCAGATCAAATGTTCAACAAGAAATACAGGAGAAATGAAGCAACCATAAGCAATGTCGCAAACTTTAAACACCAATTATCAGTCAACGACTATGATTATAACGGCTAGATTGTCCTTTTTACTTATATCCAGAATAAAAATCAAACCTCACTCCTACAAGACTTTTCTACATTTTCAATCAAGACAGCCCATGGATAAATACCAGTGAACACAAGTCCAAAGTAAAGAAAACTCAATAAATTCACATCGTGATGTAGCATTAAATATGAGATCATGCATTCTCATAAGACATGAAACCACCTAATTTTTTATCTTTCCCAACTTAATGAATTCGTCCATTGATTGATCCTCACTCCTCACCACTTACCTCACTGACCAAAACCAACACTAACTCCAAGTTCACTTCAATGAAGGATTTATGATGATGCACAACAGTTTTGGCCATTTGCGAGCCTTCTGAAATGTTTAAAAACCAAACTGAACTGGACGGTTCAACCGGTTGAACTGTGAACCGACACTTTTTACAGTTCATTTATTTGAGTAGTTCAGTCGCAGTTTTGTTTCAGTTCGAGCAGTTTAAAGCAGTTGAACCATCGATAAATCTGGTTCCGTTTTTAAAACATTTACCAATAACTAATACATGACTACACTCCTTCAAACACCCCTACTAATGACTAACTTATTAGTCAAATTAAGACATAAATGGTTTACTGAAAATAGCATACCCTTTTTGACACCAAGATCTGAAGAGGTAAATGATGGTGCATCACCATCACCAGCATGCTTGAACTCTTGAAGTTCTTTAAAGTTCAACCAGGGTTTCACCCAAACCTTGGCTTCATAGATCTTCTTTTCACCAGCATCAATAGCCTCAAGAGTGAGATGATGCAGTGTACCAGCAACAACCTGTTCCCGTGCTTTCACCACCCTCGCAAACTCCAGAAGTGAATTCTTCAATACCATTAAACAAAAGTCAACAGTTTTAGCTCACATAAAAAGCATTCTTCACCGTAAAACAGGATACAGAACAAGAAAGATTGAAATTGACTACAAAAATAACAAATCTCAACAAACCAATAAACAAGTACATTAGAGCAACCATGTGACGACAAACACAAGTGAGCAACCTAATTTCTTAACACTCCCCTTATTTTGGATCAAATATGTGTTAGGAGATTCAACACAATCATTTATCCCATCAACACAAGACAGGATCCACACATAACTGTAATTGAAGGAGTTTTCGGGTATGAACAAATATTTGGACGAAACAATATTAGAATGCGACTAACCCATAATCAATCAGTAAAAGTAAGTAATCTAAACTTGTTGATATTTCATGCACTTGTATTACAAATCATAGATTTGTTACATTATTAACAGTTGATTTTCTCATCAATTAATGAGATTATTTACTTAACCTAAATCACACCTTAAGAGGCCAACCTTCCGTGCAATTCTAGAATAAACATAAACACAATGCTTTGGATCTAGCGACGACTTCATTGGGATTGAAGAACTCAGGCAATTCTTGTGTCAACATTTTGAGATGAAGGACCTAGGACCATTAAGTAACTTTTTGGGGCTTGAAGTCTTATCTTCGAGTGATGGCTTGTTTCTCTCACAAGCTAAGTATGCTTCTGATCTTGTCTCTTGAGCAGGTCTCACTAATTGTAAAATCAAGCAAATCCTCAGGAATTCAATGTTTGATTTACTCCTCAAGATGGTACTTTGCTCGACGATGCCACTCTTTATCGACAACTCGTAGCCAGTCTGATTTACCTCACCGTTACTCGACCAGATATCTCATATGCAGTTCATCTGGCTAGTCAATTCATGGCTTCCCCACGTACCACAAATTATGTTGTCCTCCCGGATTATTCGATATATCAAGAGCACTATGTTTTATGGTCTTCACTACTCAACTGCATCCCCATTGATTCTTAGAGCCTATTCTGATGCTGATTGGGCCAGTGATCCTAGTGACCATCGCTCCATCACTGGTTTTTCATATTTCTTTCTTGGAGATTCTCTTATTTCTAGGCGTAGCAAGAATCAAACCTCGACAGCCTGTTCTAGCACTGAAGCTGAATATCATGCTCTTGCTGATACTACTTCTGAGATATTGTGGCTTCGTCGGCTTCTTGCTGATTTAGAGACATCTCAGTCTTCACCAACTAATCTTTATTGTGACAATCGCGTTGCCATTCAAATTGCCCACAATGATGTTTTTATGAACAGACCAAACATATTGAAATTGATTGTTACGATATATTAGTATTATCTCATTACTGTAATTATGTTAGGATGAATTAGTCTATTTTGTTACTACAACTATTTTGATCAACATAGATATCTCATGACTAGAACTATAAGCATCCCGATGCATCTATTTTGTTTTCCATTAACAACAGTAACGAAACTCGTTGGCACTCAAAAACAAGGAAACAAACTAAGGGCACTTATAACGGAGTGACTACAAATAAAAACAAAAGATTGGGAATCCGTAAAAGGAAATGAATAAGGAAGGTACCTGTTTGGTGTTGTGTTGATCGACAGCGAATCGAGCAAGGGATTCAATTTCATCGGAGTTTTGAGAGCTGTGAGAATCGTGGATGCCTCCGAGTTTGGTAGCCATTGGCGCGTGATCGTATTGGGAACGGTCTCCAGAAGATTCTAGAACAGTGAATATGGAGAAGGATATGAAAAATAAGGAAAGAAGCGATGGGATTGGAAATGGAAAGGAAGAAGAACAAGTTGCTCTCATTCGGATTACTATTTATTACTTTCGAATGAAGGAAAGAAGGAAGGCTTTGGTTTAACGCAGTTGAGTGATTGAGTAAGTGTTTTGTGTCAGCAGTTATTTGAACGCCGTATGTATTGGTTTACCCCCGTGTTGCTTAATTTCGAAGCCACGTATTCTACACGTTATGTCGACATGCCTCAACTTCTCTGTTGGACTGGATCTATTAGTCGGATTTTGAAATCTAAAACTTTATAAATTATTTGAATTAATTATAATAAAATTTAATATTTTTTAAATAAAAGAAAATTAATAAAGCCACTCATGTATATCATGTGTAAGACCCGCATTTTTATTCGTTTGTGTAAGTTTTGAAGACAAAATTATTTTATTTAAGATAGGTAGAATGTAACATTCAAACATTTTATTTTATTTTTATATTTTATCTTATTAGAAATTGAGATAATTATTTTATAAATTGTTGGTGACAATTACCATTATGTTATCTTAACTTTTGATAATAATAATAATAATAATAATAAAAACATGAATCGATAACCGTTAAATGATTTAGGTTGAAATATCACGTTCCCCACTTAATAGTAGCTTGAAAAACAACGTTCTCCACTTAATACCACGTTCCCTAATTTCTAAAGAAAAAACAAAACGGAGCCTTCCATTCAAAAAGCTCTGCGATATAGAAAAAAAAAGGTTTAGGAGATAATATTTTGATAGAAACATCAACCGCCAAAAGAGAAAAGAGAGGAGTAACCATATTCTTGATTTTGTTAAATCAGTCTCAGAAAAATATCGATTGCGCATTCGTTAACTGTTGGATCGGGCTGATTTTTGGACAGCAGGTTCACAACATTTAGGTCTTTGTTTCCAATGGTCGGATCAGCGAAACGACGTTCAGAGAGGAGAAATCGTGCTCACACAACAGCAGACGTGAAATGAGTGAGACAAGAGTTGTGAAGAATAATTCTAGAAACAACTTTGGTAACGGTAAGGGCATCACTCCATCCACTTTCCTACTTGAATTATATGTGATATAAATGTATTGTGATGTTGTGTATTAGTTACGTTTGTGTGTTATCTTCAAAATGAATATTAATAATGGATGTGTTTGACATGTTCAAATTGTGAAAAATGAATGTTATATGATACGTTGTTATAGTGGTTGTGTTTGACATGTTGTGGTTATTCAAAGTGATTACGTTGTTATAGGGGTTGTGCTTGACATGTTGTGGTTATTCAAGGTGATTACTTTGTGTTTAAACTAGTTTGGTTTAGGATAAGGTTGAATGATTTTGGACGCTCTGGTTGAGTGGTCTATATTGTTATTAACAAAAGTGTCTACATTCATGCATTCATAGTTGTGTGGTGCGTCCATAATTGGTTGGAGCCCACAGATCCTTGCGGGGATTTTGAGTTAGTGGTGTTGCTTGGAAGGACCCACGAAGCCCTTGCGGGGAGGTGATATTTTGGAATCATGCATTGACATATAGTCTAACAAATAGGTTGTGCATTTTGGCTAATTTGTATCTTTGGTGCGTTGTGATTTAAACCGTTAAATGAAGTATATGATTTATTTATAGTTTTGCTATAACAACTATATATGCATGCATATCTGTTTTGTGTTTGTTATTTGGAGTTGACCCTTACATTTGACAGGACGTCGCATATAGTGTTATTTGAGCGAATAATATCACGGTCAACCTAATTGGAGAAATGCGAGAAAGTATAATAGCATGCAGTTAGAGGCTCCGAGATATTTTTGTATCGGTGTTAGACTTGTTTGGTGAGTTTTTCACAAGTCCAAAGTTTATGACCAACTAGGATTTATGTTTGGGTAGTAAAACGTCGAGAGTTTCGACTCTGAGTTTCTTTTGTTTGACATATTAAATTTACTTTTAGTAATTGCAAATACTCGGATTCGTTATTTTTTAAAATATAATTAAAATAGTTATTAAATGATTTTAAAGTAAATGAATATTTAAAATAACCATTAATAAATAAAAACGAGTTTGTAATCTTACGTTTAGAATTTCGTTAGTTAATGTCTCAAAAAAGCGGGATGTTACACCATGACTCGCAAGGATTTATATTAATTCGATAATTTGATTTTTTTTTTAATAATATTAGTAATTATTTAAATGATGTTAGTTTTTAGAAATAAATTTGTCACTTTTTATTTATTTTTTCTAATGTATTTTAATTCACCAATTCTCATAGCATGGCTTTTATAATGATAATATTTTATTTTTTTTTGAAATTTTACTTTTAAATATTATGTACTAATTAAAGTATAAATATGTCAAACTTTTAAAAATGAATAAGGAAATTGTAGTGATAAAATTTATTAAATGTTCAATCTAATTAGGGATAAATTTGTTAGTGATAATTTATCCCATATATGATAATTATTTTGAAATTTCTATAAGCAAGAACTTGTTTCGTGTGTGACATTTCAATCTGATAAATGCAATTTGTTCCAATATGATAGTTATTTTTAACCAATTAACTCATGTTTGATCTTTTTTTTTTTTTTTTTGAAAATTTAGTGAGAGCTTATTTTGTATATAATAATTCAATCTCATGAATAACAATTTATCTTGTGTATGATTTTTTTTTAAATTGTCATAAGTGAGAATTTATTTGGTATATGATATTTCAATCTTATATAATTGACAACTTGTCATGTGTATGATATAATTTTAAAATTTTATCAACAAAAGATTGTCTTGTGTAGTGTATGATATAATTTTGAAATTTTATCAACGAAAGATTGTCTTGTGTATGATAGTCAAATCTCATAAGTGAATATTTGTCCCTGAGTTTTGATGTTAGACAGATCTAGAACCCAAAAGGGAATTGGAGTTGGCATAGTCATCACTAATCCAAAAAATATTCTTTGGAAGTTCAAATGTGAGCGATATCCCAAGTTTTTCAATAACCAATTTGAATACGAAGCTACGATTGAAGGTGCAAACACGAAAAGAGGGTTGAATTGTATTTGTCTAAGTTGAATTATTTTTTGTTATTTTATTCAAGAGCTGGTTTGGGGTGGTGATTTCAACTAAAATAAAGGCAATAACAATTAGACTTAAATAATTAGAGGCAACAGTAAAATAAAAAGTGCATAAGTAAAGTGACACAAACAAATTTATCCTAGTTCACCACCAACTTGGTAGCTACATTCAGTCCCTTCATTTATAAGGATTTAACCACTAATTCAAATATTTGAATTGCACAACACATGAACCTATAAGTCAGTCTTCTCAAAACAACATGATACCTACAGACTTTTTGAGGCAAACAAACACGTTGACTCTACAAGTCAAGTCTTCTCCATACTGCTTGAAAACCATAGATTGTTGGAGGCAACTACACCTTGACCTACAAGTCAAGTCTTCTCAACACAAAATGAAAACAACATATTGCTTAAGGAACACTAAAACCACTATCGAATTGAGTTACACAAGTTTGGAACATATTATGTTTCGCTTCTACTAAGAAGATTGCTACCATTGATTTCCCACACTAAAATACTTGGAAAAGATTTCTTTGAGCAAGGGCTTATCTAGAATTTGAACATTTGAATTTTGAATACTTAAGAAATTTGAACTCTCAAAAGTTTTTCTGAATTGTATGGATATCTGAATCTATGAGTTTGTGTTTTCTTCTTCAACCTTGAATATCTATTCATAGAATAGATTAGGGTTTCACTTTTTGTACTTGTAAAATCTAGATCATATCTTTATTGTGAACAAATTCTAAATGCATCTTGTTGTGAACAAATGATGAGTATATCTTCTTGTAAATAATTTTTTGTTCATATCTTCTTGTGAACAATATTTTGGCTTATCTTCTTTTCACCTTGGTCAAATATTTACTCCCATAATAATTATGAATCATATTTAATTTCTTAGTGTGTTCAAAAACTTATTCGCGTGAATCTTCCTTCATACTCTTGATTGATTGGAGCAAGAATGGATTCGGGCTTGTTCATGAATATTCAAAAATTCTAATTCGGCAAGTCTTTTCTTCAGAATGAATTCTTTCAATCAGAGCCGTTGATTTTCTATCGAAGTCATTTCCTTTCTTGTTGGAGTGATATGTTGTGTTTCTTGGATAGTAAAAGTCAACACTAGAACTGCATTATTTAGAATTGTGGCTTTAGGAAAATCACATTGTTGAATCATCAAAGTCAGTGCAACGTTAGATGTTGCACATCAAAGACAACATTTTAAGTGTGTTGTAGCTTTTCATTAGCGAAATATGAGTTTTGAATGCATGGCTTGAAAAATCTCAACAAAGTTAATGATAACTTGATATAAACTCTTCAGAATGCATGTTGAGTTTGTGCACATCAGAGGTACACAAGGGCTTTAGAGGCTTGTTTCAAAGGCACGTTATTTTCAAAGACAAACACATATTCTTTGGTGTTCCTATGATCTCATTCTCTAGTGACTTCATCTGGTCGTTTCCTCTAGTAAATTCCTTCGGTACCTTCCTCTGATTTTCTTATTCTAATTGTTGCACATTTAATAAAGCCATTAGTCCAAATGAATTGTTATCATAAAACGCCCATGTTAACATCAAAATCACAAGAGGAAAACCAACTTGGTTTCAATAATGATTATGGGATAAGGATATTGGCAATCATAGTAATTGACTATGACCACATACAGTTCAAGGAGATTCACAATTGGTGGTGAAGAAAGTAGCAGAGCAATACTAGTGATTGAATCCAAACCTTTAAAGAAATTGTGAGGCGACTAGCAAATTATTCCTTATGCTTATTGATGACTCTTCATCATATGCATGTTTTTCATTGTTTTTAGTCTTATTTATCTTTAATCATTAGTTAATTTAAGGAGTTATTTGATATATTTTGTTGATTCTAGTTCTTGCATTTAATAAAATTTTATGTTCTTATTTTCTTGATTAAGTAGAGATTTTTCGTAGTTATGCATTGTTTCTTTATTTTAGTGCAGTACTGAATTTTGGTAAGAAATCAGCATGGCCTATGTGAAGTATCGCAACCATATATGGAGTTGTAGATGTTCTATTGGAGTCAAACTAAGTAAAAATGAAAGCTAAGATCCATATATACAACTTTCATGAAGATTCAAAAACCAAATTAGGACTCAAAAGAGGAGACAAATGCACTAAACGCCAAACATAAGATGATGTGCGCTTGAAGCGCGAAACCTGATCTAGGGTGCATTTCTACACCATTGGATCTGCCACATTGCGCTTATGGCACGTGACATGCATCACAATCAATTAAAACACGTTTTTATCACTTTGGGATGATCTTTTGGACATTTGGGAAGTTTGTAGACTTGTGCCCTAACAGAGAAACTCAGAAACGGATGTTCTTAATATAATTGGAGGAGTTTTATCAAGAATCATTCATGAATCATTCTTTTAATTCTTCTATAATCCCTATCTTTTGTATCTCTATCATGAGTAACTAAACCATGTTTGTTAGGGATGAGTGAAACAAGAGGAAACTCTTATTTGTTTGATTTGATTTATGGTTATATGAATAAGTTTATTGAATTGCTTTTCTCGTCTTTGTGCTTAATGTTTTTTATTGCTTGATCAACTTTAAAATGTTTTACAATTCGTATTTTGAAACGGAAGTGGACTTTACCAATGCTTGAGATCAGAAATTCATGATATTGTAGTCTAGGGATAGATGTAGGTCATGAAACTAATTAAATTAGTTGTAGAGGTAGTAGTTTAATAAGAAAATTCTTGTACTGTAAAGTTTAATTCTAATCTTAAATTCATTAAGTAGTTAGGGTTACTTTGAACTTAAAGGTTTTGTCACTAATACATTAGGACAAGAATGATAAAGAGAATTTAGTAATAATTCAATAAAGGAAGTTAGTAATTAGGATCAAATTAAAAACGAAGGTTTGACTCGAAGGAAACTCATCTCACACATTTTTTTTTATTACTGTTGTTACTTTTAAACATTATTTCAATCAATTCAAAAACTTTTTGTTCAATTTTAGTAATTAAATATAATTCAATAGTAAAATGCAATCCTTGAGTTCGACATGTTGTATTACCATTTTAATTTTAACTTGCAACGATTCAATACACTTGTTAAAACTCTATCACTTGTTGATGCAATGGTCTTACACATTCTGCATGAAGAAAATGAGGAAACTATTGAATTGGCTCAACAAATATCTGGATATAAAGAGGACACCCTATAAACTTATTCACGAAGATTATCCTATGGAATGATGTCTTTAGTATTAACAGAAGATTATTTATATAAGAGAGGATGCAATGATGTTCTCTTGAAATGCATGCGTAAAAATGAGTTTTTAAAAATCATGGGTGAGGAGGTACATGAAGGATTGTGTTGATCTCATAGGGATAATCCAATCATGAAATGATTAATTTACCATCATGGATATTATTAGTCTACCATAACGGTTGATTGCTTCCAATATGTTAAGGGATACGAAGCATGTTAGTTGTACAAACCTATACAAAAGGTATTAGTTGAGATATTGCACCAAGTGATTAAACATTGGAATTTTAGAGGATGAAATATGGATTTAATTGGAAAGATTACCCTGCTTCCTTAACGAGACATAAGTTCATCATAATAGCGATTGATTACTTCACCAAATGGCTGGAGGCTCGGACCATCATAAACGTAGGCCAAGATGAAATGATCAGGTTTATCCAACATCAAATCATTTACATATTTGGTATCCAAAAACATCACAACCAACGTAATCAGACAATGAACCATTGTAGGCACGAGTTCAAGGTTTGATTCGAATTAGATCCGTAATAGTAAATTTTTCAATTTTAAATTTAAATTTAAATGATATTTAAGTTAATAATAAAAATAGAATAAAATAACATAATACTCATCACTTCGCACCACTAATTTCTTTTTGTATTTTGGTTAGGGTAAAAGAAAAAATTGTGATTAAGTTAAAGTATGAAAATATAAAATAAAATAAAAATTTATTATTGAATTAAAATTTTAAAAGATTAAAAATAACTCATGCGGTATTCAATTAAAATTTCAAAGATTTTTTAAAGAAAACATCAAAATTTGATGGTATTCAATTGAAAAATTATTTATAACTTAAAAAAAGTCCGTTGATATCCAAAAATATTATAATTTTAATAGATCATTTAATGAATTGAATTTTAATTGACTTTATGAGACTTTTTAGTGATATTTTAGCATTAAAAAGTCTTTCTTTAAAATATGAGATTTTGAGGGATTCTCATTTTTTTATTTATTTTTTTATTTTTCCTCTTCTTATTTTCTTCCTCTATCTTCCTCCTTACTGACATGTATATAATTCTTTTATGTCTAAATATATCTTTCATCTATTTTATTATTTTCTATCATTTTATAATTTCTTTCATTCTTTTATATCTCTTTTATGTCTCCAACACTCTTCTCCCTTTGGGACAATCACACAAATGTGATTTTTTTTTTTTAATTCTTTTTATTTCTATAGAAGTATTTAATTATATTTTTTTTCTTTCTATATTTTTAATCGAAGAATTGTCACGGACAACATAAAAAAAAAAATTGTTTTCACTTCTTAAAAAATGATGTCAATTTTTAGTTTTATTTTGATAAATGTAATTAATCTTAAGATATTACATATTAAAAAGACTGTTAATCTATTTTGTACATTCTTAAAAAAATGCAATGAGATGATAGAAATGAAAATCCTACATATAAAAGTAACAATCAACAAAATAAAAATAAATTGTTAATCTCTTTGTACATCGTTGAAGATTATGTAGATAGAAAAATGATGGATGACTTGATTTTAAATATGTGAAATTGAATTTTTTTGAGAATACTTTGAACTTTAACAAATAAAGAAAACATGTATTGAGAATATGATGTCTGAGAGTGTGTTGTAGTCATTTCTCTTCAATAGTTACTTAAAATATATTGAGTCCTTTGAAATCCTATAAATTCATAAAATCTTTTTAAATCCTACAAATTCTTTCCAATTGAGGCATGCAATTGCAAGGCCCACTTCGACTTTTTTTATTTAAAATTAGCTTAAATTTTTAATTAAAAAAAAAAGAGAAAATTAGAAAATTTGGTCCAACCATTAAAATCGGTGTATCATTTTGATTGGTTTTTTCGATATTCATCTTGTTCATCGATTTTTCTGCAGTTCTATTACTATCCAATTTTTGGGTGAAATTGGATCAGACTTTAATCTAGTTTTCAGTCCAAAAGGTTGAATCGTCCGTTTTGTTTTTTATTATCTTGATTACAATTGACCAAAGGACAACGTTTATCGGTCATAAACCTTTATGCAAAATTTTGGAATCACACTAATACATTTGACAACTCTTAGAAATATGAGTTATTGCACCTATTTTTACCTCTAACTTGTGACATTCTTGAGTTGATGTAAAGGGTTATTTGCATAAGAAGATGTGATTTGTTAACTAATTAAGTGTTATTGTCTTTTTAATGAATTAGAATCATTTTAAGTTAAATTGATGTTGGTTTATGTTTATTTGTGTAGGGAACAATTGATGAAGAAATTTGGGCATATGATACAAGTTGTTGCAACGCTCTAGTGTCCTTTTGCGGAGGATTAAAGTAGCGCATAATTGTGAGTCCAACTAGCAGTGATTTTTTGTTCATAATTTTGAAGGCATTTTAGCGATGGATAATGACAAATTTATAGACAAATTTATAGATGTCCTTGCTTTTTGGATAATGTGCCAAATGAATCTTTATTAAAAAAAAAAAGAGAAATGATCCAAAACAGAAGAAATATAATGTATTACACTTGTCCTCTATAAGGATAAAAGTATGAAAAAGCAAGGGCAAAGACTTCAACCCTAATTTCAGCTTCTCCATCAACTCTAATATAAATATTCTATTGTTTTTCACTATAATCTATTATCATCATTCATCTACCTACTCATTTTGGAGCCATTATCATTTATTCTTGGAGATTTTGAGCATAAAGGAGGTTGTATTATTATTGTTGTTTGTTGACCTTGCTGACAAGATCATTGTGACTCTTATTTCCTCTTTATATCTTTCATTGTCTATATTGATTTGTGTTGCAATGAGCTCCATGGTGTTTTCTCATTTTTACTTTTTAATGTTTAAGCTCAATATGAGCTAAAACTCTTTGTAGTTAATGATTAATAAGGTTATAATGAAGTTTGCAGTTTAATATGTTGTATTTGGATTAGTTTCCTATTAAATAAGTTGTTTTTAATTCAACCTTTAAATTTTAAATTGATCACTTAAGTTTTATTGCTTATCTTTTGAGTTTGGAAAAAGATAAAGATGAAAAATAATTGATTTGATATGGATTAAGTTAATATGTTTGGAAAATATATTAATTTTAAATGATTAGTAATAACATTTAAGTTTATAGGAAAGTTAATTTGCTAAAATAAAGTCTATCATGATATGACGTGCATTGCGTGATCCCCAAGAATCGTAGTAGCCCATTTATTATCATAATTTGAGTTGGAAAGCTCTTAAGGTTAATTTGATCTCATGAATGCTACATCATACTAGCGCTTGCAAACAAAATTATAATCAAGTTAAATCTTTAGCTACCCTTGTTCATATGAAATTAGATTAAATGTCTCTTATTTAACTTTGCATTTTTTTTATCCTAAAATTATCTCAAAATTGTTAGTAAATATGTATTTTGTTTATTTTTAGAACAAACAATTTGTCTAGAAAAACATTGAAATAAGTGACATAATCCATCATCGTTGGAACGATACTTTACTTAAAATTTATTACTTGTTTTTGACTTTGTATACTTGCACAACTAATTTTACAAGCAACAAGTTTTTGGCGTCATTGTCGGGAATTGAATGATATTATCTTTTCAATTACTTTATAAATAAATAGTTTGTTTGTTTTTACTAACAGTGTTGTGATTTGTGATGTATTTTAGATACTTTAAACTATATGAATAGGTCATATCATTTCTTGAATTTAGACTTGAGCCTGGGATAAAAAGACTCTTCATAAATAAGAGAAGACTCATAAAATGTACTACTGATCTTGACTTGGCAGATCATTTGTAAGAGCAAGTCCCACTTGTACAAATAGGATATCATTTAGGAGATGGAGGACCACTAGATGTCATTGGAATGGCTAATAACAAGGATAAAGTAATTAGGGAATATGTTGTCTTTGATCCTCAAATCCTTGATACAAGTATTTTAAGGCATGACATTGGAGTGACTAAATTTGAATTCAATCCAATGATGTTCCACAAACATTGGACAATTTGGAGGAAGTACTACTGAATACCCCCACCCACATCTTAAATAGTTTGTGGAGGTTGCAAACAATTTCAAGATTGTTGGTGTCCCTATTAATTGTTTCAAACTAAAGTTATTTCTTACTCACTAAAGGTTAGAGCCAATGCATGGCTGAACTCATACGAACCTAATTCAGTAACTAAAAAGAGAAATGAGATCACATATTATAGCAAAGTTGAGGATGAAACTCTATTTAAGCCTTGAGAAATGTTTGAGGATTTGCTTAGGAAGTGTCATCATCATGGGATACTAGTTTGCATCCAAATGGAAACCTTTTATAATGGTTTGGTACCCCGAGCAAGTTAATGCTTAATGCATCATCAGGAAGAGCTATATTGATCAAGTATTATGAAGAATGTGTGGAGCTTATGAGACCATAAAAACAAAGAGCTATCAATGGTCTGCTGCTAGGGTTAATGCAGCCATGATAGTGGCTGACGTGCATGAAATTGGTGAAAACACAACACTTACAACATAAATGGCATGATTGGCCATTAATTCTTAATTATAAGGTTGGCCAATTTCCATTAAAATATTTGGGACTTCTTATTGATAGAAATCTGCGAAGGCTATTGTTCCAAAATTAATTAATCGAAAGGATTAGAAATAAAGTGTCTAGTTTGAATAGTCATAATTTGGCTATGGGCTATTGTCTTGTTCTTCTAAAAGTTGTCTTGTTCGCATTACTAATTTACTTCCTTTCCTTCTTCAAAGCTTCGTCATATACCATTTCTCAAACTAAATCTCCCTTAAAATTATTTTTGTGGTGGAGCAGTGAGGAAGCTTGAAAAACTTCATCGAGTCAAGTGAAGGTAAATCTATTTTTCCTTGGAGAAAGGATGTTTGGACGCATGTAGGATGAAATATTTCAATTATGCTTTGTTAGGAAAATGGGGCTAACAATTGAAAATTGAGCAACATAGTCTTTGGTTCAAAGTGTTGGCCAAAAAATTATGGTTTTGAGGGGTATACTATTGCAAGTAGAACTAATTTAGTGTTGAGTTGGTGGAAGAATTTGTATCTTGTTCGTGATGGGTTTGGTGGCGAGAGGAAAAATTGGTTTAGTAAAACTTTCAGCGTGTCGTCGGCCATGGTAGAGACACTTTGTTTTGACATGATAATTTAGGTGAGGAGGCGCTTAGCGTGAGAGGTTCCAATGGTTGTATGATATGACAATAGATAAAAACAAATGAGTCATGAATATGTTTAGTCTTGGCCGGGAAGTAGAGGGCTTGGAGGTGGAGGAAAAAATTATTTGTTTGGAGGGGGAAAAATGCTCATAAAATGTACAAATCTCACCTTATGATCTCTACTACAAACTTCTAACACACTGCCTCAGATAGCACACCACTATCTTAGATTAGAATACTTGAAAGTACACCACTTTTTTTAAAAACAGTACAATAACTTTAATGATTTTTCAGTAAATGTTCTTGACTAAGAACAAGAGTATGACAATTTGTACAATGATATCAATCCAATCTTATTTCAAGTTTACTAAAGAACCTTTCTCAATGATATGAAAATGTAGTGCACATACTTGAAATATGAAAAATAACTTCGAGAATATTTCAGAAAATTGTTCAAAATTGTTCTAAGTTTCGTAGAAGGATTGATCCGTTAAAACTGAAGTTATAGGGTATTTATACTCCATATACATCATTTCAAATTAGTGACAATTGTTCCTAGAGGTTTGATGAACTTATGCAATGATCCATAACTATTTCAGAATTGAAAAATTGCATTGTTTCGTAGTTGTATTCGACTACAACTTGGTGTGTGGTCGAATACACCTCTGTAACGTTCAATTTTTATTCAAAATTTCAACATCGTATTTAAATACGAAATCTTGTAGTCGAATACAAATGAGTGAATTTTTCCACTGACTTAATTTTGTATTCGACTACACCAGGTTGTAGTCGAATACAAATGTTCAATTTTAGCTACTGACTTAGCACTTGTATTCGAATACACGATCTCGTAGTCGAATACATATGTTCAATTTTAGATACTGACTTACCACTTGTATACGGCTACAACATGCTGTAGTCAAATAAAATATTGAATTTTGTAAAAAAAACTTTATTTTCAAACATTGTTCATGTATTTTGACACATTAAAAATCCTTTTGATGCATGTGCTAAAATGAAAAGTTCTCACATGCATTTGAAATATAAGAATATTAGATTGCATGAGGTACCTTTACATTATAAGACTTCTAACATATTTAACTATAGTTAACTTTGATTGTTTGACTTCTTTTTGAGCTTGTATCTTAATCACTTTTCTTGGTCTTTGTCTTTATTATAAAAACATACGTATTTTACAAATTTTTCTAAAATTGGAGTATGTTTATGAATTATAGAGGTGTTTTAAATAGGTTTCTTGTTATTGTTGTTGTTAATGTGTTTTATAAATTGTTCTTGTCTTTATTGGTGTTGTTAAGTGGTTTGATTGGCTTTTAGTTGTTGCTAGCTTGAAATTCTTAGAGACCTATTTGTGAGGTTTCGATATTGATAAAGTGTTATCCTATTTTGAAACTTGTGTATTGTTTTAATAAATTGAACTAGTTTAAGATATAACTAAGAAAATAAAAATTATATTTATAAATTATACATATTAAATTTTCAAAAAGTGATTGTTTACTCTAATTAGACATCTTTTGATATTTTAAATAAATCGTAAGAGTTGAAATATTTTTTTTTTTATAAAAAAATTACAACATAGTTTAAAATGAATATAAAAGGAGCCTCAATAATCAATTTTGAATAAACTCAATTGAATTTGAAAATTTATTGTTGGTAAATTATTATTGTAAAGTTTTATAAATTTATATTAATTTTACAAATTTTTATAATTTTATGAAGTAGATTATTTTATTTAAGTTACTTTACATCAATTAATTTAAAATATCTATACCTCGAATTAAAAAACTTGTTTTTAAATGAAGCCAATTGAATATTAAAGATGTGATATAACATTTTCATCCTGTTATATTTTATGATTTCATCAAATACGAAAATAAAATAACTTAGTACTAGTGTAACCATAAACCCAACTATGTTTCAACAAAGAAATACTATCGGAGCTAATTAGGGTATGTAATTTAAATGAATACCACATTTTTAGTAAAAATATTAAATATATTAACTCCATTCCTATATATAAAACTCTCTTAAGATTTTTCTTTATCCATTTCTATAAGACCGTTTCGTAATTTCAATTACATTAATGATTTCTTTATTAACATACTCCTAATAATATTTTATTACTTTTCAAAAATCTACATAAATTACAATTATAACAACATACAAATTAATTCTCTTTCTTAAATATAAATTTGAATAATTCAAATTGTAAATAAATTAAATATAATAATTAATTTTCTTAAATACCGTGATTTAGTAAACAAGATTTTATACAAAGACAAATGTTATAACAAATTTGGTAAAAAATAAATAAATATTAATAAGTATTAAAAAATAATTTTATTAATTTAAATTTTTTGTAAAATAATGAGTTTGGCGCCAAAACCGAAAAACAATAGGCATGTGAAGCAGCAGTAGTAGTACTAAACTACTCTGTTTTGAATTGAAGAAAGAAAGAATCCGTTATATGAAAGAAAACCAAAATCAAGGGATCTTCCTTTACTCATCATTATTATTACTACCAATATCAATGAATTTCATCAACGCTTGAAACCGTCACCGTTTTTGATTTCTCATTTCTTTCTTTCTTTCTAGGGTTTACTCTCTCTCCGCAGAAATGGCATCCACCCCTCCTTCATTTTCTCCATCTCGCACTACCTGCGCTTCTCTCCTCCGTCAATTGCAGGTTCTTTACTGATTCATATCAAATTCGCGTTTTTTTTTAATAAGTTTATTATTCTATATATTTTTTTTTTGTTGTGAATTTTTGAGTGGAGGAGATTATTGAAATTTGAAACAGCTATTTACTGATTCAATTGGCTGCTAAAATTGACATGTTGCATGGTGTAGATTCATCACAGTTCTTTTCTTTTGTGTTATGCTTTCCTTTTCAGCTCATGTGTTTCGGCTAATAATTGAAAAAAATCAGATTTTGTTGTTGTTTTGTTGAATAGTTTAGTCATTCTTATGACCCATGATTACTCAATCTATGGCGTACGCAATTACTGGTGTATGCAAATATACCTTAAATAGAATGACAATTTGAGATTAATCTTACTAGCTCATTATTGGTTTACTTGAAAAAAAAGGTGTATATAATTGAAATGAGTACATTGACAATCCCCTTTATTGGTGGTTAGTTTGTTATCTTAAATAGAATGAATCTTTGAGATTGGTTTACTAGTTTTTAATCATAAACCAATAATAAAATTTATTTTAACTTAATGGTATCTATAAGGAGAACACGGGTGTACCACTCCAACCATGGGACACATTAGAATTAGCTTTGATGTGATTGTGATATGTTCAGCTGTTTTATTTATTTATATGGGATGATATGTTTAGTTGTTGATGGATATGTGAATTGTAACCTTTGGTGAATGAATTAATGATCTAAAGTTTTGTTTTTTAGTTGATATGGGATGAGATTGGGGAAAGTGACACAGATAGAGACAATATGCTTCTTCAACTGGAACAAGAGTGCCTTGACATTTATCACAGAAAGGTTGAGGAAACGAGAAAGCACAAAGCTGACTTGTATAAGTGGTTGGCTGATGCTGAATCTGAACTCACCAATATTGCTTCTTCTCTTGGGGATTGTGTGTCGTACTCACGAGTATGTATTCATTGACATTCTGTTTTGTACTGTTGCTGTTGCTATTAACATGTCACCCTTAAGCACCATTTTGCATTAGATTTCTGTGAAAAAATATGATCCCGAAATTCTAAGGGTCTGATTTCAATCCCTAAAATTGACAAAATTTCGAAATAGTCCCTCCAATTAATTATCTTTGATCACATTAGTCATTTTGTGACAATTTTAAGAATTCAATTGACCGACTTTAAAAGATTAATGGAATATCTTTGATCTTATTAAACAATTTGTGGCAACTTCAAGGATTATTAAATTGACCAATTTTAAAAGATTAATAATGTGATCAATGATTTTAAATTTTTTGGGATTGTTTTAAAATTTTGTTAATGTAAGGGACCAAATTGAGGGATCATGCAATTTCATTAACTATTATGGTGATTCACTCAAAATAATAACGTTAGAAATGGAACCTAAAACTTCCCAAAGTTGGATTTACTTTTTGTTGAAAAATTTAATGCAAATCAAATCATAATTTAACCTTTTATAGGTTACTTGTCCTCATTGTTTAGTTAGATAGTAGACCGTGTATTCTTAACTCTTAAAAATACATATGTATATGTATAGTTATTTATGAAATTGAATTTTGCAGATGATTCTTTTTCACTTTTCTCTAATATTGTATTTGGTTCTAGGAAATGTTTACCGTAATCCTTATCAGATTCTATGATTAATGATTTCCTTCTATTTTTTAAGTTAATAACTGCAATCCCTGTTTGTTGATTCCCTAATGTCATGCTTGCTCCTCCACACAATTAGCACTTTGCTAATTGAATCTGCTGTATAAATATTCAACTAACTCTGTTCTGCATTTGAAAGGGGAAGGGCACTCTGAAGCAGCAATTAGCTACCATCAGACCCGTCTTAGAGGTCTTGAGGTTAAAGAAGGATGAGAGATTTAAGGAATTTTTAAAAATAAAGTCCCAAATATCTCAGATATGTGCTGAAATAGCAGGCGGTGGACAGTCCGAAAGTGTCACGGATCAAGATGTCGATCAATGTGATCTGACACTGAAGAAATTGGGGGAACTCAAATCGCATCTCCATGAACTTCAAAATGAAAAGGTGCTTACCAACTTCAAAATATAGTCACATAATATTGGTAATTCCATATTTTTTTAATTCCTTTTAAAAGTCAGCTTAATATTGCTTTTTTTTGTTCTCCAATCAGATATTGCGTCAGCAGAAAGTGAAGAGTCATATCAGTACTATTAGCCAACTTTCAGCAGTAATGTCAATTGATTTTTGGAAGACTTTAAATGACATCCACCCAAGCTTGAGTGATTCATCAAATAGTACACCACAAAGCATTAGCAATGACACTCTTGCTAGATTAACTGGGGTTATTCATTCATTAAAGGAGGAAAAACAACAAAGACTACATAAGGTGACTTTTTCTGATCATAATGAAATACTGTGAATAAACTTATACCAGTGGCTGATCTCATTCGAATGAAATACTGTGAAATGTGAATTCAAACTGTTGCAAGTAATACATATGGATGATCTCATTCGATACAGTAAATGATCACTGTAAAAGCCGCACTCCAGCACCAACAGTTACGATTTAGTGTAAAATGGTTGCTGGTATCCTAGTTTTTGAATCTTTGATACTCTCTTATGCCATTGGAATTTGGAATAAGGTAGTTATTAAGTCAGAAGAAAGCGTGTGACAGTAAACTCAAATGTGTTATAACATAAAAGTTGAAATTTCTGTTGAAGTTAAAGGTTTAAGATGCAATGAATGAAGCATAAGTCTTTTGTGTATGGGATGGGTTGAGTTTGCTTCTTTTTCTATTATCCCGTGAGGTTGGAATTAAGAGGTTTAAAGGGTGTGATTGTTTTAATTCATGAAAATATATAACAATGAATTGCATGTCTAATTTTGTTATTGATAGAACACTTTCGTTCAACATGTTATTGAATATTAATGAATACAATTTTACTTTCTTGCAGGTACAAGAACTCACTAAATTCTTGGTAGAGTTATGGGATCTTATGGAGATGCCAATTGATGAGCAAAAGGCCTTTAGCCATGTTACTAGATTAATTTCAGCATCAGTAGATGAAGTGTCAATCCAAGGTTGCCTTTCTGCGGAAGTCATTGAGCAGGTGAAACCTTCAATGACTTGAACTTGTATTGCAATTTTACTTGAATAGTTTGAATTTTTGTTGCCTGATCATTTATATTTATGCAGGTTGAGGGTGAAGTTCAGCGCTTAAATGTTTTGAAAGCCAGTAAAATGAAGGAATTGGTGTTTAAAAGACAGAATGAACTTGAAGAAATTTACAGAGGAGTTCACATGGATATGGATAGTGAAGCTGCTAGAGAGATTCTGACCAGCCTCATTGAATCTGGTAATAAAAACTGCCTAAAGTGTTTTTGAACTTTTTTCTTGAAATTTAAATGTCTTACTAGTATATCTTTGGTTTCTGTTGGAAAAACACAAGTTGCCGTAAAATGTGGAGAATAGAAGAAAATACAGAAAAAAAAGCAACATAAAACTTGTAGAAAAAAGAGTTCTTACTACATTACTTGAATAAGGAGTACAACATAATTATAATAGCAAAGCTACGTGCTTGCTTGTTTGACTAGAATAAAAATGTTCAATGAATAGTAACTATCATTACTTTTTGATCACTCAACTTTCCACACATTCAACACTTCAAAATGTATGGGTCTTTCACCTAACCATGACAATTACAACATAAAGCAAAATAACCATAATGCAACTTAAAATTATATTAGAAAAGTCTCAAATTCTAACACTCCTCCTTGAGATTTTTCGTGAATACTCCAAGCTTTGATTTCAACTCTTCAAACTTGCCCTTAGAAAGAGCTTTGGTCATTATATCTGCAATCTGATTTTCTTTACAATGCTCCAGACTTACTTCCTTTGATTTTTCTGCTTCTCTAATAACATGATATTTGACCTTTATGTGTTTGGTTTTTCCATGCTGGACAAGATTCTTTGCAATTGCAATAACAGATTTATTATCAACCCATATGATAATAGCTTTGTTTTGAAGTTGTCCCACATCTGATAAAATCTTCTTTAGCCAAATAGCTTCATTTGTTGCTGCTGCACTGGAAATATATTCAGCTTCAGCTGAGGATTAGGCCACCACATCTTGTTTCTTTGAATTCCAAGAAAAAACATCACTATCAAATGAGAAAACATAGGCATACATACTCTTGGCATCATCTACACTTTCTGCCCAATCACTATCTACATAACCTTGGAGGTCTCCACTTTCATTTTTCAAAAAACATTAGCTATAATCAGCTGTACCTTTTATGTACCTTAAAAGTCTCTTTCCTGCACTCAGATAAAATTGGCTTGGAGAATGCATGAACCTTGAAAGTTAGCTAGCAGTAAACATTATATCTGGTTTGGTTGCTGAAAGATACAAAATACTTCCAAATATGCTTCTATAAATAAAATAATCTACCCTGTTATCACCATCATCCTTTGATAATTTTTCATTCACAACCAATGGCGTTGGAACAGGCTTGCATCTCTCCAAATATGCTTCTATAAATAAAATAATCTACCCTGTTATCACCATCATCCTTTGATAATTTTTCATTCACAACCAATGGCGTTGGAACAGGCTTGCATCTCTCCATGTGAAGTTTTTTTAGTACCTCCAAAGCATATTTCTTATGTGAATGAAGATTCCAGCACTTGAATGAAGGATCTCCATGCCAATAAAATATTTCATTTCACCCAAATCTGTCATCTCAAATTCATTCTCCATATCTTGCTTGAATTGATTTAGGAAATTGGATTCATTTCCTACAACCAACAAATCATCGACATATAAGGATACTATGAGTTGCACTTCATTTTTTGGCTTCTTCACATACAAAGTAGCCTTGTTTTCACTTCTTTTAAAATCTTTTTGCACAAGATAACCATCAATTCTACTATACCAGACCCTTGGAGCTTGTTTTAGGCCGTAGAAGACTTTGCTAAGCTTGTAAATTTTATCTTCACTTCTTACAACCTTAAAACCTTCAGGTTGGTCAACATAAATGTTTTCATCAAGTAGCCTATTTAAGAATGCCGATTTAACATCAAAATGATAACTTTTCCATCTCAATCTTGCTGCCAAGACAGCCAACAATCTAATCGTATCATGCTTTGCAACAAGTGTAAAAGTATCTGCAAAATCAACACCACCATGTTGTTGAAAATAACCTTTAACCACCAATCTGACCTTAAGATTATTTACAGAACCATCTAGGTTGAGTTTGGTTCTATAAACCCACTTAACACCGATCACCTTTTGATTTTTTGGTTTGTCTACAAGTTGCCAAGTATTATTTTTCTCAATCATCTTCATCTCCTCCTACATGATAACTTTCCATCCCTCGATATCAACAACTTTAGCACACCTTGTAGGCTCTAATGTAGCTGTATTACACTTAGCATAAATGTCATCCAAGGTTCTAGTACTTCGGGTTGGAAAATCAGCGTCACTGTCATAATCTTCATCTTCTAATTTTTTCTCTTTCCAATTGTTTTTTGCTGGAAACCCTTTACTTGAACATTCGGCTTGACTTTTCTCCCAATTCCATTTAGAGAACTCATCAAATTCACATCTCTGCCGGACATATTTTTTTGTCTCTAAATTATATATTTGGTATCCTTTGGAGTTACTACTATACCCCAAAAATATACCAACTTTAGACTTTGTTTCTAGTTTATCTCTCTTCACATTTGGAACATGAGCATAACATACACAACCAAATATTTTCGAATGATCCACAAAAGGCTTCGTTTCATACCATGCTTCAAATGGTGTTTTTCCCTCCAAAGCTTTCGTAGGCAACAAATTCAACAAGTACACTGATGTGTTTACAGCGTCAACTCAAAAAGTTTTAGGAATACCTTTCTCAAAAAGCAAACACTGAGCTATTTCCATGTCTGTCCTGTTCTTCTTTTGACTCACTCCATTTTGTTGAGGAGTGTAAGGAATAGTAAATTGATGTTGGATTGCAACTTGCTCACTAAAAGATTTAAATTCTTCTGCCGTATATTCCATTATCAGATCTTAGCCTTTTAATTTGACAATCAACCTCTTTTTCAACCATAAGTTTGAACTTCTGAAATACATCAAACACATCTGACTTCCGCCTTAGAAAAATACCTAACTCATCCTTGTAAAATCATCTATAGGACCACTCACATCACTGTGTATGAGCTACAATTTTTCAGAAGCTTTCCAGGTTGATACAACAGGAAATGACAATCTACTTTGTTTTCTAAATTGGCGTACATCACACACATAAACAATATCATCACTAATATGATTCATCTATGGGAAAAGGGACACCACTAGAATGATTGTCTCCGGGAATAAAAGCCACTATTATAATCTATTAGTAAGAACTAAATTGCATGACAAACACAGAAGAAGAAGCAGCGTAACTCTAATGAAATGAAATCATGATCGATCAACGGAGTGAGAAAATGCATCAAAAAAGAGAGATAACGGCTGGTTGAACAATAACGTATTTCTGTTGATCAAAATTGGAAAGTAAGGGCAGATCTAGAACTGTGAGGCCGGTTGAGTTCAACAAAAAAGGCCGCGTCTAAAACGGCCGCCGGACGCACCGTCATGCATAGTGAAGAGAGGTGACACGTGGATCTGATGCGCGGTGGACGGTGAGGCGCGTGCGGTGGCTTTCGGCGGGAAGCTTTGAGGTGTGGGCCGATCTGGAAGCGGCGAAGTTGATGGAGAGGTCGTTTGTCGGAAAAGTCGCCAGAAACAGTGGCAGTGACAACAATAGTAGTGAGCAGAATGGAAACAAGTGAAAGTGGTGTCGGATGTGTCACGACAGTAGGTTGCAAAACGAATGATCAAGTTGGAAAAGAGAAACTATGATTATATTCCCAAATTGTTGAGAACTCGACAACGGAATAAAGGTGGGATCGTTCAAGGAGGATCAAAGTAGGCTCTGATACCGTGTTGAAGTTGTGGGATTTTAGAGAAAAGAATGAGAGAAAATAATAAGGATTTCAATATTATTGATAATAGCTTAATACTGACTTGATTACAAAAGACTCAATACTAATCTCTATTTATAGAGAAACATAGACTCAATCCTAAATCAGGAAAATATCATAATAATAATGAGAAATATTCTAAGATATCTCTAATTATAAATTAATCGTAGGAAATAACTCATGATACTCTAATATAATATAATAGATATTATAAGATATTTCCTAATATTCTAACAACTATCATTATCTTTTGTTCACTCAACTTACCACACATTTGACACTGCAAAAGGTACGAATCTTTCACCTGACCATGACAACTACAACATAAAACAAAATAAACATTGTACAACTGAAAATAATATTTGAAAAGTCTCAAATAGTTTCCTTATCTATCCCTCTTTAAAATACCCTTTGGAACTGTTGTTAGAGATTTATATGTGCATCCATAATGTCTGTTCTTAGTTTCTATTTTCCTTTAATCACATAAGCTTTAATGGATCTGCAGGTAATATTGACATGTCTGAATTGCTTCAAAGCCTGGATGATCAAATCAGAAAGGCCAAAGAGCAAGCTCTAAGTAGAAGAGATATCTTAGATCGGGTAGAGAAATGGAAATTTGCAGCTGAGGAGGAAAAGTGGTTAGATGAATATGAAAGGGTACATAACATTCTTAAATTTATTTCAAATTATTTTTTTTCTTAAATAAGCAATAAATTGATGCAGTTTAAATTTATCACCACAGAGTACAATAGGTGTTATTTTATAATGTATATAGATTATAGAAAATATTTTTATAAATTTTTTCAATCATATATTTAGCTTATTGTTGTCAAAAAGGAAACTAATGACTGTCATATGCACGTAGGTTACTATTGTTTATGCCCTTTATGGGTAATTCTATTTCAGTTTATTTGGCTCTTTTTATAATATTTATGAAATATTTAACTATTTATGATCCTTTACCTAATAATCTAAGCTTTGATACTCAAGTTGTGGGCCCCTCTTTTAAATTCAGTTGATTTTTAGCACTAGGTAGAGTAACATGTGCATTATGAGAATCTAAAACTTGGCGAATGCATTATGAGAATCTCCTATTGGCATAAAATACCTCGTTTGATGCAATCAATTTTTGTTGTTGTTGTTTCTTTCCTTTGGCCTCATTAACATAGCATGTATTTTAGAACTTTGAAAGAATTTCGTGTCGAGGAATTTTGTTTTTCTTAAGCAAATACAAATGTTTTATATTCCATTAATCATAAAAAATGTTCCATAAACTTTCTATTGTTTTCACTATTTAGTTTCTATTTTGAGAAACATAACAAAATAATAATGGACCATTTGCTTACTTTGCTGTTTATACCCTCATACCAGGATGAAAATCGATACAGTGCAGTAAGGGGAGCACACAAAAATTTGAAGCGTGCTGAGAAAGCACGAATACTTGTCAGCAAGATTCCATGTGAGTCATTATTTTATTTTAATATTTCAATTTGTATTAGTTTGAATGATCTAAAATCTTGGTTATTATGATAGATATCTATGCTTTCATGTTAATGGGAAGCCTGTGAATTAGTTGCTGCTTATGCTTAAATGCTAATTCCATTAAGATGTGAGTAGTATTTAGAACACAGAGATAGCAGACTACTGTTAGTTGTGGACAGGCTTGAGTGAATAACAACCCTTCATAATTTTGTAGAAGTTATTTCAAGTCGGACCAAATGTAGTTTGGTTATGTGGTTCTAGTAACCAATGTTTTAACATTCAGACTGGAGATTGAATTAGTGAGACCTTCAAATCATGCTTCAATAGGTTCAACTTCAGCTAAACTAGACAATGAATAAATAAAAGAGTATTCAAAAAGTAAATGCAAAAAGTAAAAAATGCAAAAAATAAAAATCTGGTGAACCAACAGCAATTCAATTCAGTTTGATCAGATTACAATTCAAATGAGGTTGAACCAACTGACAAACTGACTGGTTCCCAATTCTATTGGTTGAATGGCCGATTCGTCCCAATTTTTAACACACAACTGGTAACTGTCTACCTTATTTTAAGAGTGAAAGAAGCCACAGGGATATCCGCTTATATCTGACCAATCAGTAAATGAGATGAAAATCTCTTCCAGTGCAAACCATCCGCTAACTAGCAAAAATAAGTTAGAGATTAAAATTTGGATGCTAGAAGACTACGTCAAAAGATATGATTTAGCTGCTATTACCTTTATCTATCTGAGAAATCTTAACTAAGCAAGGCCACAATGATTTTCCGTTTGTGAGTAGCTACTGAATCTGCGATCTACACTGGCAATTAGAAATTTTAAACTGTGATTGACTAACAAAGAGAGAGCTTTTCATATGTAATGTTGGCACTTGGCAGTAAAAATCTATAGAATTACTTTTAATTGCGTTATAGGACCATCTAATTTTGAAAGAAGTGAATTCAATAAAGAATGGTGATATTAGCTTTGGGTAATACAAGGTTATCATCATATTATAATAATTTACATTGTTACAGGTTTCATGTCATGCTTCTTTGAAGCTCATTTCTTCTTGAAGTTTGATATTCCTCTGAAGCTTTGTTGTTTGATGATAGAAAGCTTTTACATTCACTGGGTTAAAATAGTAAATTAAGCCCACTAGGCCATAGATCTCTTTATAAAATTTTAAAAAGAAGCAACACCAAAGTTACTATTTAGAAATGGGTCAGGTTAATAAGTCAAAACCTTTATTTTATGTTCTAAAGCTTGCAGATTAGCATGATTAGGTAATAACTCTCTGTTTCTCATAGGGATAGGGAGTCATAAGGTGGGTGGTTACTGGTTAAGTGGTCATGGGTTCATATCCTCTCTCTAACAAAATTAACAATTAATTACAAATGTTAAAATATTATATTAATATCTATATATATAGATAGTATGTAAGTATTCCACCATTATGTTTTTATCACTCCTAATCTTCAACTGCCTTGTGGACACACGCGTCGACAACAAACATCCCATGCGCCACCAATCTCTCTGGGTGGCGACAACAAACAGATCCACACGCCGCCCACTGCCACCATGCGTGACGGCACGTCCAGCAGCCGTTGATGACGCAACTTCTTCCGTTGCACTCGCCTTAGTCTTCGGAGTCCATATCTTCACTGTCACGAAAAATTCTGCAATGGTTGTTGCGACTGAATCATCAAAATGAAAACAAATTGATGTTGAGTTGTGCAGTGTCATTAAGTCTACACTTCATCCAGACGTTAAACCGATTTTCGGTCTACATCTCACGTATGAATCGGTTTTGAGTCAGGTAAAGGCACTTTACACTAATGTCACTCAACGTCTCTATAGAGTTTGACACCGTTTGTTGAATATCATTATTTCGAAGACGATAAATGACTCTATTTCTTCATATCTTGGCACCGTTCATAGCGCATTTCGTGATTTTAATGAGCTTCTCCCTCCTGCTGCAAGTAATTTAGATGAACAAAAGAAGCAACTGGATCAACGCAACACCTTCTTCATGCTTCTTGCACTCTATGGCCTGCCCCAATAGTACTCTATAACTTGTGATCAAATTTTGGGGTCAATTATTGTTCCGGATATGTATACTACCTCGACGATCCTCCTTTAAGTACTAGCAAAGTATCCAGCTGAGCCTCTATTACTATAGCTCTGGGTGACATTGCTTCCCTTGCATCTCTGGGAAATAGTTAGAGTCGCTCTCGTGGAGGATCATCCAACTCTAAGCCTCGTTCTAAATGTGAGCATTGTAATCGGCTTGGACATACTATTGATCGCTGTTGGAAGTTGCAAGGTAAGCCTTCGCTTGCAATAAATGCAACTCAACTTGACCGTTCTACCACTATTCAGACTACTCCCTCTCTATAGGGCTCCCCAACAAATTATGAAGATTTCCTCCTATGGGTTCAGAGTCCTCCAAACTCTAGTTTTACTACGTTGGTTGCACACACTAGTAACTCATCTGTTTACCTTTCTCATTCATCTCGGCCCTTGAGTTCTAGATTCGGGTGCATCTGATCATGTAACTGGTAATAAAAGTCTATTTTCTTCTCTCTCTACATTGGATTTTTTTACCTACTATAACTTCTGCCAATAACTCTCAAACTTAGTCTCAAGGGGTTGGCACTGTCCAAATTCTCCCTTCCATTTCAGTTATATTTGTTCTCTATGTACCTGAATGTTCTTTTAATTTACTTTCAGTTAGTCGATTGACTTGGTCCCTTGATTGTATTATTACTTTCACTAATAATAATATTATCTAGAAGGACCAGAGTTCTGGACGGACGATTAGCGTCAGATGTGAACCTTAAGGTCTCTATTACCCTTTTTTATCATCCACGACTTGCTCTGTTACAGATTCCCCTCATACTATCCATACTCAACTACAACACCCAAGCCTTACCAAACTTCAAAAACTAATGCCTAGTTTGTCTCAATTGTCAACTTTACATTGTGAGTCGTGTCAATTAGGGAAACACACTCCTAATCATTTTCCTGATCGAGTCAATAAAAGGGATTTGTCTCCCTTTGCTTTAGTTCATTTTGATGTTTGGGGTCTTTCTCATATTGTGTCTACTTTAGAGTCTAAGTATTTTGTTACTTTTATTGATGATTACTCTCGTTGTACGTGATTATTTTTAATGAAAAATATATCTGAACTATTTTCTATTTTTGAACAATTTTATCAACAAATTAAAACTCAATTTGGCGTTTCTATTCGTACTTTAAGAAGTGATAATGCTCGGGAATATTTGTCCCCATCAATTTCGAACTTTTATGGTTTCCAATGGTTTTCTTCACCAAACGCCATGTTCTCATACACTCTACAAAATGGGGTAGCTTAACCTAAAAATCGGCATCTCATTGAAACCATCCAAACCTTACTTCTCCATGGTAATGTTCCATTCCGTTTTTGGGGGGATGCAATCTTAACCACATGCTACCTTATCAATCGTATGCCATCTTCTGTCCTTGATGACAATATCCCTCGTACGATCCTCTCTTCACCCACTACCTCCTCGTGTCTTTGGGTCCACGTGTTTTGTTCACAATTTATCTTCTGGTCTGAACAAACTATCAACTCGATCACTCAAGTGTGTCTTTCTCGAGTATCATCTGTCCCAAAAGGGCTATCGTTATTCTCCTACACTACACAGATGCGTTACATCTGTTAATGCTACCTTTTTCGAGTCTGTACCATATTTTGAACCGACCCATATAGCTACTGAGACCCATGAGAACATTAATGTCGAACCTCCTAGGGTAGTTATCTCTATTCTGCCCATTCTTATTCCTATTGAAGTTGTCGAGTCTGCCCCTAAGCTCCACGACCACTACAAACATATCATCGTTGTTGTCCGCCCTCCGTTGTACCTATTCATGTTCCCATTACAAACTCTCCTCCAGCACCACCATAGGATCCAACCCTGCCACCTGAGCATGACCTCCCAATGCTTTTCGTAAGAATATTCGCACAACACGTATTTCATCTCCTCATTATATTGATTTGTGTTATCATCGTCTTTTTCCCTTGCATTACACTTGCTTGTCTTCTGTTTCTATTCCTAATTCTCCAAGTGAAGCATTATGTCACCCTAAGTGGAGGCAAGCAATGCTTGATGGATGTGTGCTCTACAAAGAAGTGATACTTGGGAACTGGTCCCTTTACCTCATGGGAAGTCTTTAGTAGATTGTAGTTAGCTCTATATGGTAAAGGATGGTCCTGATGGTAAGATTGATCGATTTAAGGCTCGCTTGTTGGCAAAAAGATATACTTAGATTTTTGGGTTGGATTACAACAATACGTTCTCACCTGTTGGCAAAATGGCATCTATCAGATTGTTTTTCTCCATTGTAGCAATTCGACATTGGTCATTCCATCAACTTGACATTAAAAATGCCTTTTTGCATGGTGATCTTGAAGAGGAAGTTTTTATGGAGTAACCACCAAGGTTTTGTGCTCAAGGGAAGTCTTCCACCATGGTTTTTCGGCTACACAACTCACTTTATGGTCTTAAACAGTCTCCTAGAGCTTGGTTTGGCAGATTTAGCTCGGTAATACAAGAGTTTGGTATGATTCATAGTGAAGCCGATCACTCTATATTTTATCGTCACTCAGTCCAAGGGTGCACTCATCTTATTGTTTATGTGGATGCCATTGTTATAACAAGTAGTGATCAACAAAGAATACACCAGTTGAAACAACATCTTTCAAATCACTTTCAAACTAAAGATCTCGGTAAACTCTGTTATTTTTTGAGTATTGAGGTAGCCCAATCCAAGGATAGCCTGGTAATTTCACAAAAAAGAAAATGTGTTATGGATATTCTTGAAGAAACAAGTCTATTAAATGTCAAGCTAGTTGATACTCCTATGGATCCAATTGTAAAACTTCTACCTAATCAGGGAGAGTCTCTATTAGATTTGGGAAGATATAGGAGATTGGTTGGAAAATTAAACTATCTCATAGTCACCCATGTTGACATTCCTTTCGCTATCAGTGTGGTAAACCAGTTCTTAAATTCTCCTTGCCAAGAACATATGGATCCTGTATTCTTAAATACATCAAAAGTGCACCTGGAAAATGTCTCATTTATGAAGATAGAGGACATACTCAGATAGTTGATTACTGAAATGTAGATTGGGCAGGTTCATCCATTGATAGACGATTCACTTTTGGGTATTGTGTACTTGTCAGAGGTAATTTAATATCTTGGAAGTGCAAGAAACAAAATGTTGTTGCAAGATTTAGTGATGAGGCAGAATACAGGCCATGACACTAGTAACATATGAACTCATCTGGTTGAAACAGTTACTGAAAGAACTTCAATTTGAAGAGGCCAGCCCAATGACACTAATATGTGATAATCAAGCTGCAATGCACATTGGCTCAAATCCTGTTTTTCATGAGAGCACCAAACATATTGAGATATACTGCCATTTTGTTAGAGAGAAGATCAAATCGGGCAACATCATCAGTAGCTTTGTCAATTCCAATTATCAGTTGGCAGATGTTTTTACAAAGTCATTGCGAGGTCCTAGAATTAATTATATATGGAAGCATTTGATTTATATGCTCCAGTTCGAGGGAGAGTGTTAAAATATTATATTTGTAAATAAAATAGATAGTCTGTAAGTATTCTTATTTTTGTAAGTATTTCTGCCATTATGTGTTTATCACTCATAGTCTATATAAATAACTTCCATTGTGTAGTTGAAACACACGGGTTATTCAACATATTTTTCAATATTTTTTTTTTCATTTCACAACATTGGTTATTTAAAAAAAAAAAAAACTCTTGTTTCTCATGCTTGATTATCATATGTGAAGGACTGAACACGTGCTCTTTTGAGAAAAAATCATATCTAAGTGTTTAGCTCTAGGTTGTAACTAGTAGTATTCTTGCTACTAGTTTCCTTATTGGTTTAACACTAACTATCCTTTAATGTTTTCACCGAGCAGCTTTGTTAGATAATTTGATTGCAAAAGTGAAAGCATGGGAGCTGGAAAAAGGAATACCTTTCTTATATGAAAAGGTGATGATGACTGTACTTTATGTTATTGACTATATAGTATGGGGAAAGATTAGTCAGGTTCTGACTCATAATGATTTCAGGTTGCATTGTTGCATAGCTTGGATGAATACAATGTACAACGGCAACTGAGAGAAGAAGAAAAGAAAAAATCTCGAGTATGATATGACTTACAATCATAGTATTCTTTTCTCCCTCTTTTGTTCTTAAATATTTCTTCTTCATTACCATTGAACTAAAACTCTATTGAGAAGTAAAATTAATTTGCGTCTTCCACGTATTCCAGCCGATCTTGTTTTGGGCTTATTGGTAACTTTATTTGGTCATTCTCTATAATCAAGTGAATTTTCTTTAATACTCAAGTTATGCAGAGGTATGGCAAATAATGTTGTCGAGCAAATTGATCATTACTACGATTTGATGTTAAGTTCTTTCTCTTTATTTTGGACACAAATTTTGGATTAAGGTTTTTTTTTGGGCTATGTCTATGCATTACTATTACTAATAAATATGAAATGAAGATATGACAAACACAGAAAATAAGTTTTGAAGGTTAAATTTGGTTTTAGTACCTAAATAAATCAAGTCTCAGTATTTTTGACACAGAATTCAATTTGCATTGCAATTGATTGTTTTTGTCACCTTCAAACTTTTGGTCACACAACTGCTTATTCTGGTGTTCTTAACAGGAGCAGAAGCGGCTTAATGAGCAACATGCTGTAGAGCAAGAAGCAATGTTTGGTTCAAGGTCTGCAACAAAGAAGCCTCTGAGCCAGAACACTAGTGCTAACACCAATGTTGGCACACCAACTGGACGCCGATTGCATACTCCTTCAAACCGTTATGGAAACTCGGGCGCAAAGGATCGTAGTGCTAACATAATTCCAGTGAACTATGTTGCTCTTCCCAAATATGATTCTGTTTCAAGAGGCAGTTAGAGCTGCCCCTCAAGTTAGACTCATGTAGATCAGTTTTTTTCTTCTTTTTTCTTTGTAAATGCGCTAATTCTACAAACTCTTTGTTTCCTTTTGCTTACATGAAAGCTTTGCTTTCTTCAAAGGGAGATTGATGCTAACTTTGAAGGTTGATTGTGAATTCTTACATGACAGATGACAAGGCTTATTGTCTACTCGATACACAGATTGTATAAATGTGGGCTAATAGAAATAAGTTTCAGAAAAGTCATCCTTACTCTTTCTTGTTAGTAGCTGGAATAAGGTATATAGTTTCAAGTTTTCTAGAGTTGGAGCGTAGGAAAGAAGCACGAGGAAATCTTGTCATTACTACAGTTTTTGGGCATATAAAAATATTATGACACATTTTCAAGAAGTAGTGACATTAATTAAACATTTATGCATCAAAATCATAGTAATGTAGATGTCCATTTTTAATAAGAAATAAAGAGGATTTCTACTCGGGTAATCTTGTTTCATACAAGTTTGTTGTTTTTGTGTATCATATTATATGATGTTTGAGTGGAGGATATCTAGTAAAACATAAGAAAACGCCTATAACTTGCATCGTCTACAACAGAAAAGTGGTTCAGTAATTGAAAGCACGATTAGTTCTGCATCTATTAAGGAGGGAAATTCCATCAAGTTTGGTGTAAGAAACAAATAAAGGGTTGCGTTAAAATGATTGCAGGGATTGTTGTTGAAATTTTCTGTTCACGAAAACTTCATTTACTCCCACATTTGTATGTTTTCTATTATATATTGTTAAGTATTTAAGTGTAAAGAATTTTTATGCTGTCAATTAATTACAACTGTTATATCATTAAAAATATTTAATGATGTGGCGACAATGTTCAATTTTTTTTTCACTATAAAAATTAATCTCTTTACTTAATTTCATATTAGCATTTTTTTAGCAACTAATTGTGTATTGTTGATCTTTCCAATGCAGCAATAAGGTTATGTGAAGATAATGTATTACCTGATATATTTGTGTTTCATAAGTAAAATCACAAATGACAATGGATATAGACTAATTACTATAGTATTCTTCCGCATATTCAAGCCATTATATATTTGTGTTCCATAAATAAAATGACAAATGACAAGAATATGGGATGGTTACTATAATATTCTTCTGCATATTCACCCGATTAAATTGAACTAGTTCAACCTGGTTCAGTTCCAAAACTATATAATTCGACCAAACTATTATTATGAGAAAACTGAACTAACCAACAAATTGGCTGATTTTCGATTTTGTTTGAAAAATTGGATTTAAGAATAAATTTAGGGTTAATGCTCATCTAAATCATTTTTTTTTACTTTATATTGGATTCTAATTTTTAATAGTCTATTAAGGAGCAGAAAATTAAAACAAATGACACGGATGAATATATACCTAAATATAAAAACACATCACTCATTCTATATTGAGATTCGTAGAAACACATCACTCATCATATATTCGTTTAGAGTCTTCCACGTCATAAGTTCCACAAATTCTTACTTTTAAAACGAAAGCCTCATATCTCAAATTTATATATAAAGCCTATGGTCGTGCATCATAAAATTGATTGTTTTTAAAATGTATATAATTGTTTTTCTAATTAACTGTAATGAGGGTCTTTGATTTCAATAAACATCTCTAGATATTCTACAACTTAGACCCTTTGAATTCGCCTCTTGGTATTCCTCAACTAAGACCCTTTGAATATACTATGAAACTAATCCTCCGACCCCAGGGGGCATACTTTCATTATTGCTAATAACACACACACACAAATTAATAAATTTGGTACATTGCTTCCTAAACAATTGTTTGCATAGATTAAATTAAATAAGAGAAGATAAACGATTGTTTGCATAGATTAAATTATCAATAACTAAGGTTAGAATAGAAAGTTATATAACTTCTTAAAGCAATTACATGACATTTAAATAATTTTGAATCATGATCATCAATGTATAGTGGTGTACTCTAAAGATAATCATTTCATCCTCTTATAGTCTCTATATATAGATGGAGGGTGATATCATTGTACTTTGTGTGTTATTATAGTGCATATCATTTGGGATCAACTCTACCAAATTCAAAATTTTTAAAACCACACATGATTTCAAAAGCAAACATTTAAACAAAAACAAATTATTATTTTTCTTTAGAAGTACACATCCACATAAATACTGTGATTTTTTTGAATACGTGCATTGAATATGTATATTTGAAGTAACTTGTAAACTGAGAAAAGTTCCCTCTATTATTCTAGTGTGCTATATTAGATATGTTAGATACATTGTAAAGATATTGTTATTCTTTTGACAAATTGTAAAGATCTTCTCTTAACATATTGCAGAATATATTTTTTTGGTTACATTATTTATTTGTAGTAAAGAGAGTTAATTCATGGTATCGGAATAAAGCATGATTGTGTGATTGCAACTACAAACAATGGAATTATAATTTTAGAACAGTGCATCCACTTTAGAATTTTTAAATATGATCAATAATAGATTGAAACATACTTGATGCTAGATTCTCCAACAATGCAAAATGGTTTGAAACTTATCAATATGAGAAAACACAAATCACTACATGCCTAGTGGAATCTTAATCAGGCTTCATTAAAAACATTAAATAGAATGAAAGGAATCCCACAACTTTTTTTTTTGACATGAAATTCCACAACCTCTATACCAATAGGAATGAAGAAAACAAAAGGTAGAGAGAAAAAAGAGATAGAGATGGAAATGTAGAAACTTTACGAGTCTTCTTTGTGATCCTAGGTGTTATGCAACTTATGTGTCATAATTAGTTAGTATTATATATTTTTTAAAATTCAATTTTTTATGGCAGGACTAAACACAGTAATAGAAGTTGATTGTCACTTTATTAGAGATAAGATTCTTTCTAACATCATCAAAACTTCTTTAGTGAACTCTAATAATAAATTAGATTTGATGGTATTTTTACCAAACCTCGACAAGGATCTCAAATTAATTATAAATGTGGCAATTCGTATATATATGATTTATATATGTTCTAACATGAGAGAGTGTTGATTATAGTCATAAATATGTTTTTTTTTCTATTTATTGTTGATTTATATTTCAAAAGATTTTTCTTAATTTTTGAGATATTGTGATTTTTTTTTATTTAATTACAATTTTGATTCTTATATTTATATTGATTCACATAATTGGTCTTTCTATTTTAAAAATCAATAATTTTTATCTATTTTTCATATTTTTGAACTAAAAAAATGACAATTTAATATATTTTAAATGACATCAGATACAATTCTATAATATAGAACTATCTAAATTTATTAATTATACGTATGTCATTAATTAAATTAAAAATATAAAAAAATTTGAAATTGAAATTTAAGTTTTGACGGCATTTTTTTTTCAATTTCATGTGTTAATTATTCTACAATGTATCATATTTCACGTTATTTAAAACATTTTACGTCATATTTTTTAGTTAAAAAATAAGAGGAAAGAACTAAAATTGACGACTTTTAAAATAGAGAGACTAATTTTATAATTTAGTATAAACAGAGATATTAACACTACAATTAAACTTTTTTTTTTATATATAAATAAAAGTACTAGAGAAACACATCGTAGGAGAACTATTGATGACGAAGAGAAGATAATAGTTTTGCACCATCCTTCTATTGTTTGTGAAATTTTTTTTTTAGGGAGGTGATTTTTAAAACATCAAAAAAATAATATGCATAAAAAAAATTATATTATATAGTTTTTATTACGAAAACAATTTTTTTTTTTGCATGATTTGATTAACATTTTTTGACATTTTTTTTATTTGATTAGGTTTATGTCTTCTTTTTCATTTTAATAAATCTTTACTTAGAAAGATTATTATAGGTTTATTATTATTATTTCTTATTTATTATTACTATTATTATTATTTATGTTTTTGACGTTTTTCTTTCTGTAGAGATTCCATCTCGTATAAATTCCTACAATTCATTGTAAAATATACAAGTTGAATATTCTAGACTATTCAACTACCAATAAGAAATAAGAATGAAGAAAAAAAATTGATGGGAAAGAGATAAAGATAGAAAAACTTTATGATTCCCTTTTCTACATGGATTAGTTGGAACTTGTTACAAAATTATATATATTTGCTCAAATAAAAAGGGGGTGGGGAGAGGAAAATTTGTTAAAAAGGGACAAAATGGGGGGTGATGAAGTAAATGACATATTCCATATTTTTCAAGCATTTGTTTGTTGGTTAACATTATTAGTAGAGTCTCTAGTAGGCATGCTTATTGCAACTGTTGAAAGCATGTTGTTAGTATCTCCAATTTGACCATATTTTACTTGATCTGTGTCATCAATCACTGCCCCTAAATTTCCACTCATTTGAGCACCTTTTATAGGCAAAGGAATATCATCTTCAACTTTTCTCCCATTTTGTTCCTTGTGCTTTCCCCATAGAACAGAGTATAAGCCTATAACAATCAAGATGCCACCAATCACACTGCACTCACAAAAGGCCAAAATTCAATTCTTTAGTTAGTCACGTACAAGTTGGAATAATATGGAATAAAATTATACTATGATAAACTCTTTTAAAACCTTGTGACAATCAATTAAGTTAAAAATATAGTTTAATTCTCATGTATTTTTAATATAAAATTTTATACCGTTACTACATCACAATTATTTATGGGTATATCCATATATTTGAGGTATTGTTATTAGGAACATTAATAGAAATTTACATTATAAAAAAAAAAAAAAAGTTTAAAAGAAATTTACCCTCCAAGATAAATTTGTTCTGCAAGGATAAAGGAGCCCATGATGGCAACTATGATCATCATAAGTGGGCTAAAGGCAGTTGCAAAGACAGGTCCTTTCTTCCTAATCACTAGCCCTTGCACATAGTATGTTAGACTTGAGGTCACAATCCCCTAACAAAAAACAAAAGATAAGAAAAGGTAATTAATAAGAAATATAAATAGTTTGATTTTTATTAAAAAAAAACTTCTTTCTTAAGATTATTTTTGAAATTTCAATAGATATTTTTTATAAAATAATAATTTTATCATAAAATAATTTTTATTTTTCTTCAAAATCTATAAAAATTATCTCTAAACTATTGAATATTAAAATTGTATTAATAATCTTTTGTAATAAATTTAATGCAAGAGGAAGTATAGGTAGGTTGTTATCCTTACAGCATAGGCAGCAGCAAGTAAACTCATATCCCAACCAATCCTCCAAACAGAAGGATCATGCTCAGCCACAAAAGTAACAGCAGCAGCTTGAATAGTTCCAATGAAACACATAAGTGTAGTAAGGCTGAACTGATGATCCTTGTACGTCTCTAGAGCTTTTGTCTATCCAATCATTTTTGACATAAATGTTATAATTCATTCACATCACTAAAAGATATACATACTTTCTCAAACATTAAAAAGTATGAAAATTAAAGTTAGTGCATCAATTTTTGTTTTACTATATACTTTTATATACTTAAAAATCTTATGTAATTCTAAGTCTGATTATATGTAATTTCAAGTTTTATGATTAAGATAATGATTCAAACGATGTCAATCTCATAAAAATAAAAATAAAAAAATAAATATTTTTTAAAATTTAATTTATCAAATCAATATCAATCAGGTCATTTTATTAGACATAAAGACGGTAATAACTGTTAATTTATACTTTTTAGAAGTACTATTGATTGTTATAATTTGACAACTTCTATATTTTCAAATGAATTTTAAGCATTGAGTTACGATGCACCAATTCAACATTATAATTTGTCTAGTAATTTTAATTAATATTAATGCCTTACTTGCAAAACAAAGAGACAAGCCCAAGCAAATGTGGCAATGATAAGGAAAGTGCATCCTAGAATCCAATCTCTTTCAGAGGATCCTGTGGTGGTTGTTGTTTGTGTTTCATTTTGAGGATGTCTATGTCTGGCCCATAGCAACTCCATTATAGGACCTTTGTATAATGTCATCAACATTGCACCTGCCACTGTCAATAGTGTTCCAAATACCTTTGCTTGACAACTCACCTTCTTTATGTTTAACTTCTCCATCCTTTTCATATTTAAAAACAAAAATCAAGGATAACCTTAGTATAAATTAACTAATAAAATAATCTAATTTTTTACCAAAGATAGAGGAAAAATAAATTCCTATTTGACTTTTTTTTTGGCTTTGTATAATTTTTTTAACTAAAAACAATCTTATTTGAAAACACTATCAGACACTATATACGTGCATCTCTCCAACATGCAATTTAATTAAATCATATTTTGCTATATGTTTTAGATGTCTAACCCTTTCTCTATACTAAACTTCCATTGGTAATTAAACTATTACCTAAATCTCTCCTAACTAAATTTGACAAATTAATTAATTAGAGTCAAAAATCATATTTTCTTCCTCTAATCTATCTCATTAATTAATTAATTTTTATTTCAGTACTGAGGTTTGGATTGAGGGTTTTGAAAAGAAATATAGAAGGATAAATTTTTTATTTTAAAATATGAGTGATATAATATATACAAAAAAAAATGATTATTAATTAATTATTTGTTTCATCCTGAAAAATTCTCAATGAAATTATATAATATTGGCTAGAAATTAATTTACCTGCATAAAAGAATCAAGATTTTTGGTTAATTTACCTGCATAAAACTGCCATCACAAAAGTCATGGCTGGAAGGATGTTGCTCATTGCACATGAGAAGGTTGGAGATGTGAGCTTCAATCCAGCATAATAGAAATTTTGATCAATCACTGGCCTGTTTCGTTAATCAAATACAATAATCACAATATTTAGTATTAATTTGCAAACATGTAAGTGCATTAATTAATAAATTAAATTAATTAGGTAGTAGACCAACCCAAGTAGAGCTAGGATAAAAAGTATCATGAAGCTTCGGAATGTTATCTTTGGCTGACCTTTCCTGAAATATTTAAATCATGATACTAATTAAAATTATTTCTTAAAACGATATATTCATATTCCATCTGTAATAAAATATAAATAAAAAGTGTATATATTAAATATATTTATTTTTTATTTATATTTTATTATGGAAGGTGGAGTAGTATATGTTAATAAAAAAAAATTGATACTTCATTAAATGTGTAAATATGTTTATTATGATACAAACCTTTCAAGTATAAATGCAAATGGAGCTATTGAAGCAGTTGCAAAAACGTGGCGATAGACAACAAGGACATAGTGACTCATGCCTTGGTTGAGTGAAACTTTAGTGATAATATTCATACCAGCATAGCCAAATTGTAAACATATCATAGCAATGTGGTGTTTAGTTTTCTCAAAAACATTTGAATTTTCTAAGGCCATTTTTCTTTTGTTTTTGTGAAGGAGCAATAGATAAGTTAGATTTGAGAAAAAAAAGGAAGAACACTTGAAAGAAGGTTTGTGTTTCTTCCTAAGAAGTAGCATGGAATGGCTTCTATTATTTATACCAACATTGAATTAATTGGTTACGTCATTTATATGTACACGTATAATTGCATAATTAATGTGGCTATTATAGTGGGTTTGGCATGGTGGATTTATTGGAATAGGGGGCAACTCGACCATGTATATATTTTAATGCTTAGGTAGTTAAAAATATTGAAACAACAATTCAATGAAAAATGATTGACATATATACATAAAGTTAATTTCACTTATTTTGTTTATATAAATAATTTGCATAAAGTAAATTTTTTATAGAATACAATTTCTCAAAAGAACGCACAAATATGCTTCATTTGCAACAATTAATATGTATCTTCTTTTGTTGTTGTTAGTAACAATGTACCTTCTTTATGAGAACAGTTGCCTATATCATAATATTTTAAAATGGAATCGAAAAGTTTACTTTATTGTTTTGTGCTAACTTTTCTAATTATTTCATTTTTTAAACGAGATCCCACTTCCAATATAATAAACTTAATCCTAGTATATAGTGAGTAAAACAAATTATGTATTAAACTTTATATGAATTAACATCTAAAAAATTAACATAATAATTAGAGCCACACAACATAAGATTACTTTACCATTTTTGCGTCACTATAACAGATACAGATTAGGCTATATATCTGTAAAATTTGTAAAAGGAAACATATTAGCATATAGATTAAGTTATCATGTTCTTCGGATTAGAAATAAATTGTCCCTCTTTGAAATAATAATTAAATATTATTTGCACTAATAACCCAAAGTAATATTTTCACAAATTATTATTTCTGTTTTAGTTTTTCTTTTTTATAATGCATTGACAATATTAAGCCAAGAATAATTATAAAAAAATTAATACAAAAGTTTTTGTGAACATGTATTGTATATTAATTAAATTTATCTAATATAGGATGTGATAATTTCTAAAAAAAATTAATTGGGGGTCAAAGTTGGATAGTTTAATTACTTTGACATAAAAGTTGAAGAAATTAAGAGCGAAAGGGTCGGAGGTTTAAAGAGAAAAATATTAAATATAATATACTAACATTTGGTTATCTTATAAAAAAATAAATAAAAATTAACTAAAAATAATATTATAGTTTTATTTCGAAAGGGAATATTAATATTTAAGTTGTTGAATTTATAACGATCTCATATATATCAAAGATAGTTTAAGTGTTAATGATAATGGAAATTTAGTGGCGTCTACTACATAATCTGGTTGACGTGAGATTCTGATTTTGTGGCACTTTAAGAATTTATTGAGCCAAAAGTGTCTCTTCTCACGTTGTAGGAGGAGTTCTAACCCAAAATGACTAACAAAACCTACAAATTACTTTTTGTTCATTGCATGTGAAATTACTAGCAATTCTTCTAATTTCTAAAGGGACTTTGAGCTATTCATAATTTCATCTTTTTACATTACGTGTCAAAAGATCATTCTCCTTTTTCCATTTTGCTTTTAAAAGATCAGGTGTGTGATGAATGAGTTAATTGTGTGCAAGCAAGCACTAATCAATTAATCAGAATCAATTTTAGGGACTCACTTTTTTTTGGGACCAATATTAGTAATTGTTGGTATTATATCAAGGGTGACTATCCAACATTTCACCTCTTTAATTATCTATTAAGGGTGACCAATATTTTTTGTTAGTAGAGATTGATGTATTAAATATTAATACACTATTTTTTTTTCCATCTCAACCTATTGTAATTAGGATATGACCTTTAGTATGGCCTCAAGATATTTCCAAGTACTGGTAGTGAATAGTCTTGAGGTGAGAGACTAAATTAAAAGGATGTGTGGATGTAATTTATTAATAAAAATATGGTTTATTCAATTTGGTATAATAATCTAATAGTTGGTTGTATTTAAAATGTTTAAGATTTAAGAATAGAGTTTCTAATAGATTTTGAATATCTCAAGTATTCGCGTGCACAAATTTTAAAAATATCAATTGGTCTTTTGTGTTAAATATAGTTGAATAAAGTTAGATGTGTGATAGAATTAGATTAAGGTAGTTATAATTAGATGAAAGGTAATTATGTTAGTTATCTAAACGGTACTATTCAAATTTTATATTTCTTATCGACTATTTCTTTTTTCTTTTTTTTTTTTTGAGATTATTTATAAAGTTTTTAATTGGTTCTAATTTTCTTCTTACTCTTCTTCATCGGCTTCTTGTTACTACAAATATTCAAGAATCAAGTAGATTCATCATATTTGATTGAATTCTACAACAAGCTATAGTGGACGAGAGTTTGCTCCTTGTAATTGGATTGGTCTAGATGTTTGTATATACTTTTGTCCTAAGGGGTTGGTGTACGTTTTGCCTTAATGAGTTCATCAAAGATGAAATTATGGATACTAAGCTGGTTCTTATGAGATGGTTTGTTCCAATGAACACATGGCATTTTTTTATGAACATTGAATTCTCTTTTTCAAGTAAGGTTGCTGCTTAATGTTTTGTTGTATAATCTTGAGGTCAAATATTTTTCGATGATATTTGTTGAAGATTGTCATGCAGTCCAAAATTTGGTGGCATGTTTCATTGTTACCGGTTATTATTGACTTTTTTGTATGTTTCTATCCACGGTAGTTAAGCAATTATTTTTTATATTTTTACATATGGTAGTTTAATTTTTTTTATTTTCTTTATTCTTTTATCTTGTAGTAGTTAGACTTTTTTTTTTTTTTTTTTTTTTTTT
>JBBPBS010001102.1:11367698-11385644 GCA_037974835.1 Cicer judaicum | reverse complement strand
AATAAAAGTATAAAATAATTATAAGATATAAGTGAAAGTATAATTGACAAAACTTCTGAAGAAAAAAAAAAAGAAAGTATAATTGACAAAATAATTGTTAATGTAATTTTGACAACGTCAGGTTATAAAAAAAAAAGCAGAATTTTATTAAAAAGTCAACAACTGAAAAAAGAATGAAAGGAATAGTATTTACAGCTGTATAGTAATAATATATGTTCCATATCATGCATGATATACATATTTTTATCAACTAATTATAAATCTTTCTTTTAATACATATATATACTTTTTCTTTCATGTTGGTTTGTCACTAGCACTTTTTCTGAATGATCAATCATTTGGATTTTCTATATATTATCAAAAATCCTAAAATCAACAATTATATATACTTTTTTGCTTTATTTTATAAGTCTGTTTGATACAAATTATTCAAAAAAAGAAAAATCTAAACATTATGTAATTTAAATTTTTTAAAAAAGTAAAAGTTATTTTGCGTCGATTGTTTGTAATAAATATTATTTTTTAATTAATTATAAAAAGTAACTTTTATAATAAATTATTCAAAATAACTTTTTACTTGAAATCATTTTTAGATAAATATTTTCAGTTCTTGATTTTGTTCAAATCAAAACTCTTAAAGTTGATTTTTTTTAAAAATTCATTAGTATTTTTTTAAATATGTAACAAATAGGCTCATCAATAACTGAGTTTTAAAGTTATCTATGATAAACTCTCTTTACAATATATATTTTTTGACAAAACCTTTTAATTTAATGTGTTTTTTTATATAGAATTAATTTAATATGCTAACATGCAGAATATCCTTCTATAATAGGGTCCAGTTTTGGTGGGTTTGTGGTTTATTTAACAAGAAAATATTTTAATATGATTGATCAACCACAGATTTATGTTCTGGGAACAAAATTAATATGAAATAAGTTTCTCATAAATTATTATACTAAAGAGATGAGATACTGATTTTGAATGAAAGTGGGTTACACGTGTCATTGTAGCAATGAGTGTTATGGCATCTGAGTCACCCCAGTGATGGCAAAGTGGTATATATGATCACCCAAACCCCCAAAACAATCCAACTCAAGCACGATAAAAATAAAGGTAGTAAATTATAATACTCTACCGTAAGTGACGATAAAATCATTCTATCCTTTTCTTAATTCTAAAAGTTAAATTCATTTTTTTTTATAAATAAAACATTTTGATTGTATAATAAATAAAAGTTAAATAACTTTTTAATCTCTATGAATTTTAAAATTTCGTTTTTAGTATTTATAGAAAAATTCTCAATTTTTTTAGTTAATGATTTTTTTATTTACTTTTCATTTCTATTTAAAAAAATTTGTGAAAATTTAATACTATAGGTCCATCAAAACGTCTTTATAAAATAAAAATAGAGATTATAAGTGAATATATTTTTTGGAGGGACTAAACTTAAAGGATCTCAACTTTACAAGGACTAAAAATATATTTAAGACAATATATGTTTCAACAAACAAATCTAAACAACCCATTGCCACATTTAGTGCTTCTTCCTAAGTGGATTCTAGCTCAAATTTATATGGACTCAAGTGCTTAATGAACCTTAATTCATGGCCTTGTAGATATGCAAATGTTAGTGTAGGACAATGTCATAAACCTTTGTCTTAGTCGGACATCGTTCAATGTATTATAAAATTACACCATTTGATCAATATCACATGACCATTCGAGAATTTTGTCATGGATCTCACAATCGTCTAACCACCATTGGAGACACTTCATCAAAGGGTTCTTCTTATAAAAGGTCCCTAACTTTGATTAATTTGGGCGTCATATGGTATACAGACACTCCCTTCAAAAGTTGCTCAATCATACTTTATTGTACTTCGTCAATGCTATTTTTCTTTGGTCATTACCAAATTTTGCTCTAGATAATTGGCGTCATTTATGGGAAATCTTTGCTGCCTTTTCACATATCTTTTTCTCTCACTTCACCTCAAATGGCTGGATTTAAGTCAAAGTGTAGCAACATTCATAAGAAGGAAACCTTAACTCCTATTCTATGTTTAAAAATCATCAACTAGACGATTTAATCCAAAAGCCAATCCTTTCTTTGTGGTTCTATCATCACCAAATTAGATAGAAGTTCGAGTAAATTTTGTTGGCGAAGTAGACAACATTAATGAGTTGCTAAACAACTTCTTCGCTCCGATGTAAAATCAGAACTAGATGATACAAGAATAAAACCTCAACCTCGCCATAGTGGAGGAACAATAGGAGTAAGATCCCTTAGATCATCGCAACACACATGGAAACTCAAGGTCAACATAATGAAACCCTCGTTAGAGATATGATTAAGTCCATTCATTGTATAAATGATTCTCAATCACCTCCTCACTTCCACAATTCATCATCGAAACATAAATTCCCACGAAATGAATCTAGGAATTGTCATCGTTCAATTGAGGATTGTCCTTTTCATCCTTGGGGGAAAAAGTGACAGTCATTTTTCTTGGCAACGCCATAACGACCAGTCTCCATCACCATGCCGACCAGTCAAACTTCATTTTAGATCCAGATTTGGAAGTTCCATTCATTATGAGGGCAACCGCTCTCGTCATGGCCTATTTAACAAAAATATCTATTCCTATTTGATCCCAAGTTCTTTGGCCAAACCACCATATTTGGATTCCTACGATGGAACCACAAGTTTGAATGAGCACATATAGATCATGTATATTGTTTAAGTTCCTAGGGAGCACAAGGACCAATTAAGTGCAAGTTATTATGCTAACATTGAAGAAAGGTTCAATGGATTGGTTGAATGGTATGAGGAGGAAATCTATTAATTCATGGAGCAAATTGTACAGACTATACAACACTAATTATACGACATACACACAAAAAACCAATATTTGTTGCTAACCTAGGTAATATCTTCCAAAGGAAGAGTGAGTCATTGTGAGATTCCATTGAAAACTTCCTTAAGGAGGCAGTCTAGGTGAAATGGGACAAAGTAGATGAAAAGATGAATAGTCACTTCCTTGAGAAAATAATTGGGAGGAAAGTAAATTTGCTAAGAAGATTTGATGGAAATAACGTAAATATGTAAATGACCAGGGCTATGGAGAAAAACGTATGGGATAGATGCCATAGTGAGAAATCCATATACAAATGTCGTGGTCCGCTAGGAAGGTTATTAGAATATATTCCCTTAAGCACCACGAAGGAACACATCTTGAGTGAGTTAGTCAACACCAAATTCAAGGAAGAAATAGTCTAGTTCCTCCAATAGTTGAAAGAAAGGCTGATGATGGGCAAAAATAAATATTATACATTTCACCAAAGCAACAACTATAACACAATAAATTGTATTCAATTGAAAGAAGCTATTGCACAACTTATCTAGAACGAGTAGTTGAAGAAGTATATAAATGTGGTTAACTCTAGATGCGAAGATAGAAAGACTTGTAGATGTTCACCAAGGCCGTAGAAAACATTTGAGATGGTTGAAAAGACTCCAAATAGCGAAAATAGAGAGAGAGAGAGAGAGAGAGAGAGAAATGATATAGCAAAGACTCTCCTCGTTGTCATAGTAGTCACATGGAGTATGCGGATCTTTGGGGACGCCCCTCACTTTTCAGATAAGGAAGTTTCTTGAGTCTTGGGAGTAATTTCCCTCTCTTATGGTACTTTTAGGTTTATTTTCAAACTCTAAGGAAAACTCGTTCAGTTATATAAAAAGAAAACTCGTTTAGTTAATGTAGATATAGTTGAATATACTCTTAATCTTGAGAGTACCCAATAAGGTGTCGATACATATAGCTTTTTACTATGAAGAGTTAGTGGACAGAGTCTTAACCACCATATTATGTTGTTGATCTAGGTATGCATGTAGAACCATGATAATTAGAAAGTTTTGATCGATCAGGGGAATCTCTTGCGACTTCATGTATTCATTTTTTTTAAAATAATGCAATTGATTGATAAGAACCTCACGCCATACATATGTTTTGATTTTTAAGTCTTCAATGGCTCTATTAGCCATCTTTGGGGATACGTCGAATTACTGATGACGTTTGATAAAAATGAGACAAGAAGGACATTAAAAGTGTAGTTCTTGGTAGTGAACTTCAAATTTTAATACAAGTGTACCATTGGAAGGATGAAATTGGATGAACTTTGTGTTGTATCTTCAACCATATACTTGAAGTTGAAATACCATGTGGCCAATGATAAGGTGGCCACCGTTCCGATTGATTCCAAATCTACAAGGAGGTGTTTCATGACCTCGCTGAAGGGCCATTGGACCAAATCCAAATTTTCCTAGTGTTAGTCAAGAAATGGTTTTCTCAATAAACTCTAGAAAGGGGTTACTAAAATTCATAATTTTTGAAATTTCTATAGAGTTTAGCAACTACGCAACATAAAACAACTTGAAACATGATAGACTTAGCATACAAAATTGTATTGGAATTCTTTTTTCAAAAGATTGATGATACCGTAATTTATTAACACCAAAGTACATTGGTAGATTTACTAAAGAAACAATATTTGAATGAATGTTTTGAATTTTTTTTAACATGAATCAAACTAGTGAAAAGTGCTAAAGACTTGTTGATTTCACAATTGATAGAAACACAAAGGTTAACAAAACTTTCAATAATGAATCAAATCTCTAATGTTGAGAGAATATTGTAAAACAAATTTTCAAATCAACAAATCAAAGCAAGTATTTGATCCAAAATAAAAAATAATAAACTGCCACCAAATTCTGAATTAAATAAAATTGATAAAGAACTAAATTGTAGAAAATAAATGATTTTAGAGAAACAAAATATCAAACAATGATTTATATTGGTTCCTCTACTTTGTTCTCGCTCGTAGAATACATACAGTCTCATTTTCATTGTCCTTTATTTTAATGTCAGCAATTGTTACATGTGAACGAAAAACTTTTACTCCTGTAAATAACCATGAAATAAATAATTAGAACAATCATCTATAGAAATCTAAATCTTATCTTTAAGTAGAAGAACACCTCTTAACTCCTTGAAAGATAATCCCTATAGAAACTACCTCTCTATCCAAAACTAAAGAAATTATTTCTTAAGCCCTTAAATACAACATTAGTTTTTGTGCCCTCGATGATTTACGTTTGGAGTATACACCCTAACATAGATATCCCATTTATGTTGTTTATCGCACAAAACTTAAATCGCAAACCTAGTTTGAAAGAAAAAAAAAAGTTTTCAATATGTATTATGAACTGGAATGAATTAAGTTTTTGGAATTGGTGAAAGTAGATAAAAGGTTTACGATTGTTCATGTATGATGCATGCAAAATATTGGAAAACGAATAATACTTTCCAAGTGAACTAACATATTTGTAACTATCATAACTGCCACATAACTGTTAGATATCAAGTATGCAGATCTTGTGCGTCAATTCACTCATGTTGTGAGTCGATTCACACAAGTTTTGAAAATAAAATTTGAAATACCAGTGATGTGTGTTAATTGACATAGGGGTGAGCCAATTCACAAAACCTCATGTTTTAAGGTGAGTCGATTGGCAAGTCCTATTAGTCGATTCACATCAAAAACTAAGTTATAAACACATGCGAGTTATATCATAACCTTATAAGTCGATTTACAAAGCTAAAAATCACTAAGGAACGTTTTTTAATGCATTTCAAAGTGTGCCAATTTTATATGAACGTGAACAAAGTTTATGCATGTTAAGACATGATTTTCATGAACTCTTTATGATTCAAATTGAACTACTTAATTTATGTTAAGACATGATACAACCTCTATTTTGACTACTTAATTTTCCCCTTAATTACCATAACCTCATTAATACAAAATTTAATGTGAAATTTATCTTTTTGTCATTCAAGATGTGAACAAAGGGAACTTTCTTTGCACCTGAAACTAAAAGTTTTACATAACTTATTTTGCAATAATTTTAGTTCATCAAACATAAATTTTTAGACAATTGAGTACTCAATTTACACTAAAATTAGTTCAATCATTAGTAATCCATTAAGTTAAATGTTGGTAGTGGGAATGTGTGGAGGAGCTACTTATCTCCCAGGTATCGGACTCGAATCCCACGGTAGGCAAAAATTTGCTATTTTCACTGAGTGGATATGGGGCGAGAAGGTCGTGAGGTAGCACTGCTAGTAACAATAATGGTTGGGATGTTACACAAACAAACTTAAAATCACAATTAAGTTACATACACAACAAAGACAACAATAATCTATCTTCCCTTGAATGTCAACAATCTTCTAACATTAACATAACTCATTTGTTCACACATTTCTTACAAATATAACTCGTTGTTCAAACACCACAAGAACACTTCTTCCCCAAGTGTGTCATCGAAGAAGCTGAAGACCTTTCAATCATGGGGGCTTCTCAATCGTCATTTTATGTAAATTGTTCATTTGCTTTTGATCACTAGATGGTTGTTCACATGCTTATTAGTTCAAACTTAAATGCATATATTAGTCATGTGTCTATTGAATAGTTTAGCTAAAAAATATGTCTCTTGAATACTTCTAATAAAAATATAAACAAATTTATATTTTATATATATATATATATATATATATATATAATAAATGTTTGTTCGGCCCGTGAAAAAAGTTATAAGTTTTTGTTCAAAACATGAACAAGATACATATAAAATATTTATTTGTTGTTGTAAAAAAAAAAAAAGCTATTTATTTAAAATTTGGATATTAATTAATCTTTTGATTTTATATTGCATACCTTAATATAAATAGGGTACAAACCCTGCTGTGTTGTGGATGAGTTCAAAGTTGAGGATATACGAAATTTTTAATTTTATGATTATTAATTCTATCAATTGGATAATATAAATAGGGTACAAACCCTGCTGTGTTGTGGATGAGTTCAAAGTTGAGGATATACGAAATTTTTAATTTTATGATTATTAATTCTATCAATTGGATAATTTAATAAATTACATTCTTGTATAAACACGCTAAATTATCTTCTTTCAAACTATCTTTATGTTTTTCTATTTTGAACATCTAAACTCTACCCTAGTATTTGGTTTTGGTTTGTTTAATACATGTTGAATTGATATTGTATGAACAATATGCATATCATAATTATATTGAATGTAGTATGTTTATATTTTAATTTATTTCGTTGATGACAAAACTAAAAATTGTTATTTGCTTCTTGTACTATTAATTATTTTGATTATTTAAATATGAGTTTATATCATTTATATAATTTCAATTTGATCAATAAACTACAATTTCGTAGACCCGTGGAAATGCACTAATATTTTATGAGTCTTGTTAAAATTTATTAATTAAGGAATAAAAGAATTTGCATAGAAATTAAAAAAAAAAACTTAAACTTTTAATAAATTTTTAATTGATTATTTTTTATTTTTCATTTCTAAACAAGTGGCTGAAGGTTGTACAGATAGAGATGCCTTGAGCCATTCCTTATTAGAAGTCACATGTGGTATATATAGACCACTAGGTTTTTTCTTTTTTTGGAAAAAAAGTAGAAGCCACCTAGGTTGAGATAAAAAGGAGTGGAATTGTGGGAAACAGTGTGAAATGACTGCAATCTGTGTATGTGTTGGAACCCACGGTAACATATCTAAAAGAAGTAATGCAAATTGCTCTTATTCTTGGACTAAAATATTTTTTTACTTTTATTTAGAAAATAATTAATATATATAAAAAACAACTTAGATTTATCAATTAATCGTAATTATTAAATCATTATTAATAATTAATTTTAAATAATATATATAATAAATTATAATTTATCAATTATGTAAAACTCTTTATATTATTAATAAATATTAAACTTTTAACAAGTAGATAAAGCTACTTTGGAGATGTGTTGGAACCCACGGTGACATTTCCAAATGGAATAAAACAAATACGTTCGTGTGTAATTGTAACTGACAGTAAAAGTCTTTTAATTATTATGTTGCAACTACTGTAAATGGCTCGTGCCAACCATAATAAATAGCACTAAAACTCTTAACTATTACTGTTGCTGATATTTTTATTTAAAAGATTTGAGTTATAATTTGATAAATAAAAATTAATTTTTCAAGTTTTTAGATTTTAAATTAAATAACTCATTTTTATTGATTAAATTATGACTTAGTTAACTCACATAAAAAGTGATGGAGGAAGTATGTCGTAAGTTTGTAACTACCGTCATGAGTTAATATATTCACTTATATAAGTGTATTCTTTCTGTTTATGCCAAAAAGAGTATGATAAAATCTACTTTGATGTATTAACGGATGATGAGTCGAGTAGAAATATGATTAAATTCAGATTTAAATTTTTACAGATGAAGTATACACCTTTAGTATTTTAGTATTTGACACGCCTGAAATAGAATTATCTCATATGGAGGGATCTATGAAAAAAATATCTACTTTTATATTATTTAAGATATCTATTATAAAATAAATTTTTAGTCATTATAAAATTTTAAAATTTCGTTTTTAGTTTATGCAAAGATAATTTCATTTTTTAGTCTTTACAAAACTATGTTTCAAATATTTTTGTTTTTAGTGGAATGAAACATCTTTTAATTTTTAAATAATATTCTGCAAGTATGTTTAAAATATTATTAAAAGTTTATCCACACAAATTTATATTTTTTTTAACTTGTGATGAATTAAATATAAATGTAATTTATTTAAGATATAAATCCTTAAAGTATAGACCTAGAAATCCAATTTTAAACTCATTTTAGTGGAGGAACTTTTATGGTGTTGTAAACTATATATCAAAAAATATTCAAAAATATATGTTTATGTTCTAACATACACTAAAAATGTTTGCATATAATAATTTGCAGAGACTAAAAATATGATTTTTTTTAACAAGGACTAAAAACGTAATTTCAAATTTTACAGCGACTAAAAGTTTATTTAATGCTAAAATAAAATATATTTAATTGATAGAAGTTTTATTTTTCAATTACTCTTTTAGTCATAACACTTTTAATCATAATACTTGATGATGCCAATTAGTTCATTAATATTTTTTGTTAGTGCTTATTGGTTGTGTTTATGTGTGCTACTCTTAAGGGAGAATTTGTTGGAACCAAGTTGGTTTTATATTTAGAGTTTTGATGTTAGCAAAAGTATTTTACGAAAACAATATATTTGACTTTAAATAGTATGAAAGAAGATTCATGTTTTTGAAAAAAATCTAAAATAAGATTTGATTCAAATTTATAATTGAAGAAAATCTAAAATAAAGATTTAATTCAAATTTATAATTGAAGAAAATCGTAATTGATGAAAATCTTCAACCAAGTTGAAAAGAAGATATTATCAAGATTTGAAGATTAGAATATTTTATTTGAGGAATTTACAAACTCAATCTACATAAAATATGAACATAATCAATCTGAAGAATTTATAAACTCAATCTCAAGATACAATTAAGAATTAAACAAGGACTAAATTGAAACCCAAATTTTCACTCAAGGACAAAAGAATCGAAAAGTAGAAAAGAGTAACTCAAGCTCAAAGTTCTCCATTCTTGTTAGAGTTGAAACAAAGAAGCACATGTTTTGATTATGAATATTTTATGAGTGTTATTTTCTTAGTGTGTGAGAGTTATTATTATTATCAGCTTTGTTACAAACAACTACTCAAGTTCCAATCTTTTATATTTAACCTGATAGTGGTTTAGTTCCTTCTTCAATCTGGGGTTGTCAGGTTGTTAGGAGAAGACTTGGCTTGTAGGGTCAAGGTGGTTAGTTCCTCAAACGTTTGAGGTTGTTAGGTTGTTTGGGAAGACTGGCTTGGAGGGTTAGGTGCTTTGTAATTCAAAGTATTTGAATTAGTGGATTAAAGCCTTCTAAATAATGGGAGTGGATGTAGCCAATTTTATGGTGAACTAGGATAAATCTACGTGTCAAATTATTTATGCATTCATTGCTTGCTATCTCTGAATCTGATTGCTTATACTTCAAGTAAGTCACCAAAACTAAACTAGTTTATTTATTTATTTATAAATGATCAAAAAGTTGTCACCTTTGGCAAACAAAATGCAACCCCCCTTCTCGTGTTTTCACCTTCAATTGGCATTATGGCCTTAAAGTTCAGTCTCAAGGCTTAGTACTCTACAGTGTTTGAGAAAAGATCCAAGGGTTCAATATGTCTGGATTTAGTGAAGAGTCTGATGGATGAAAATCAATAGACTACCTCTATTTGATGGAGAATATTTCTATATTTCACAAGATTCTGAACTTTGGGACTTGGTGGAAGTTGGTTATATTGCTTTGAAGAATACTAACAGTATTGAAATTTCAATAAAGGAGATGAATGTTGATTAGAAGAAGATGTACAAGATGCATCATAAGTCTAGAACATTCATGATAAATGCAATCACTTTCAAGAAGTTTGACAAGTGCACTAACACGGAGACACCAAATAGTATTTATCATAGCCTGACTCTGACCTATGAAGGAAGCAAGCAAGTTCAAGAAGCAAAGGTCAACCTCTTAGTCAAAAAGTGATTCAGATGATTAGAACTTGAACTCAAAGGAAGAGGAGATTGCTTTCATAACCCAAAATATTTGAAAAATATGGCACAACAAAAAAAAGAAATTTTCCCAAAGATATTCCAAGCAATCCAACAGAGGAAATGCTGATAAATATTATAAGAAAAACATCATTTTTTATAGATGCAATGAACCTAGACATATCAAGTTAGAATGTTCAAATATGGAGAAATGGAAACACTAGAGGAAAGATTCGAGACCCAAGAAGAAATTTTTGATGTCTACATGGGATGATTATCAGGAATCCTCTAACAATGAACAAGCAGATTTAGCTATGACGGCTCATACCAACTCAGCCTTTGGATCCAACACAAATTCTGACTCTAGAAATGAATCAGTAGATGAAGAAATTGAGGTATTTTCTGAATTTACTCGATCTGATTTAGTTACTGCTCTAAATGATTTTTTAAAAATGAATCACAAGTTGTCTTTAAAACTGAAAAAAAATTAGGAAGGAAAACACAAATCTAACTGAAAAAGTTAATGTTTTAAAGAATCAAAGTGTTGAATTTAAAACAGAAAATACAACTGTGAAAACTAATATTAATGAACTTAAGATAGATAATGCAACTCTAAAAACGGATATTACTAAACTTAAAACAGAAAATGCAAATCGGAAATTAAGGCTAAAAATCTAGCTCTGAAAAAGTAATTAAAGTTTACAATTGAAAATATCACATGTAACTTTGATAAGCATGAAGAAATATTTCAAGATTTTCTTGATAATGGTATGGAAAGAAGCAAGTATGCATTTATGATTTATGGTGTTAGTAGCAATGATAAAAGAGGAATAGGATTTCAAGAAAAAGAAATTGAACCTAAGTTTAGTCCCTTTGATGATTTATGTACTATTTGCTATAATAAATGTCACACTAAAACATCTTGTTGTATGCTAACCACATGAAAAGACAAGAAATCTTTAAGAACTAGTAAACCAGGACCCAACCAGATTCAAAGTGCTTTGTAAATGGATGCTTGCAATATATGAGACTACAAACTTGCAACCTTGCAAACTTGTAGCTCAAAGTTATTAGTTCTTTTTAGAGTTCAAAGAGAGAAATACTTATTCAAGTTATAAATATTTTTTAAGTGTTCTTTTCTTGGAGTGTGAGAGTTATTATTATTATTATCAACTTTGTTAGAAATAACTACTCAAATTTCAATCTTTTGTATTCAACCCGATAGTGGTTTAGTTCCTTATTCAATCTGGGTTGTCAAGTTGTTAGGAGAAAACTTGGCTTATAGGGTCAAGGTGGTTAGTTTCTCAAAAGTTTGGGGTTGTCAGGCTGTTTGGGAAGACTGACTTAGAAGGTCAAGTGCTTTGTAATTCAAGGTATTTGAATTAGTGGATTAAAGTCTTCTGAATGAAGAGACTGGATGTAGCCAAGTTAGTGGTGAACCAGGATAAATCTATATGTCAAATTATTTATGCATTCATTGTTTGTTATCTTTGAATCCGATTGCTTCTATTTCAAGTAAGTCACCAAAACCAAATTAGTTTTTTATTTATTTATAAATGATCAAAAAGTTGTCAACTTTGGCAAACACAATTTAATCCTTCTTCTCGTGTTTGCACCTTCAGAATTATGATGAAAATGACATTTCTTGTTTATTGAATGAAACTATAATGACTTTTATAGACTTTACATGCTTAACATAAAACTGAATGAAAACTAACTAACTAAGTACCTAATAATAGCCTAGCTCATACATTCTACCAACGCTCAACTAGTTGATTGGCTTAGAGCTTGCAAACTAATTCCAAGAGCTCGTACTAGCTGATGCTCAACTAACACTAAGTTGACACAAGTTTACAACAAGTTTAAAATTTCACACATGCCTAACTAAATTCTAAGTTTAATATAACTTTTTATGTTCAGAGGCTTTGTTAACAAGTCAGCCACCTAGTATTTGTTTCCACAATAATTCACGGTGATTAATCCAACTTTAACTAGCTTTCTAAGATAGTGATATCTTACATTTATATGCTTGTTTTATCCATGGAGAATTGGATTCTTTGATAACTTTATTTTTGAGCTATGATCGCATAAAATGAATGTGCTCTTGCTATCTTTTCGTGTCTGTTCCAGCTCCTTTAGAATCTTCTTCATCAAAATTGCTTGATATGCTGCTACAAACTCAACTTCAATTATGGGTAGAGTGCCAATAGGTTGCTTTTTAAAGTACCTAAATTTTTTTAACACATATCTTGAAGTACTTATCTTATACGCCAAATCACCAACATATTCACTATCTATATACCCCATGAACTCTACATCCCCTCCATTTTTGTACATGATTCCAAAATTCACAGTTCCTTGCAAATACCTCAGTATTCTCTTTAAAGCGCTTGCAAACGGAGTTGAGTAGGATTACTCATGTATTTGCTTATGAAGCTTATATCATACATCATGTCAGTTCTAGTTGTTATCATATACGTGAAACTTCCAACTAATTGTTTGTAATTTGTTTCATCTACTTTTTCTTCTATCTCATCCTTGCCTAGCTTACATATAGGAATCATAGGCACCTTGACTGAGTTGCTACTTGACATATGAAATCTTTCTAATATTTGCACAACATATTTCCTTTGAATGACGTACACACCTTCAGATCCTTGAATGACTTCAACTCCAAGAAAATACTCCATCTTTCCCAAATCATTCATGGTAAACTACTTATTTTATTGAATTTCTAAATTCACCAGTCATTTCTTCATTGTTGCTGATATATATCAAGTCATCTACATATATACTTACAATTAGAGTTCCACATTTGCTAGCTTGAAGGCCTTCTTGTATGAAACATGCTTCAAGTTGATTGAACCATGCTCTGGGAGCTTGTTTTACCATATAAGGCCTTGGGCAACTTGTATACTTTATCTCCATTTCCCCTTTTTACATACCCCTTTGGTTATTCAACACATTCTTGTTCTAACAGATTTCCATATAAAAATGTCGACTTCACATGATGTTGCCATGAGTAAGGGCATTGATCATTATTATGGTATCTAGCCTGCTGGTAGGAGCAAATACCTCTGTTACCATGTTTTTGTGCATATCCTTTTTCAACCATCCTTGCTTTGTATTTGTATACGTGTCCAAGTTCATTTAGCTAGTCTTGTAAATCTATTTGACACCTATATTCTTTGATCTTCTAGGCATGTCAGTAAATAACTATGTCCTATTCCTTTCAATAGAAGTTATCTCAATATCGACGAATTGACTCCACTTAGCTTATTTCATTGCAGATTCATAAGTTTCTAGGTTTGTACTATCAATTCTGACCATGTTAAATTCTTCTTCCTTATGTGAAAACCATTAACCACTTTCATAGTCATCAAGCCATCCTTGGGGTCTTATGGTTCTACTTTCTTTACCATTCATCGCTTGTGCCTTTTTAGTCTCTTCTACACTAATTGCATCATCTTCTTTTGTATCCATGACTTGATTTATTTCTCCCCAATCCAAGTTCTCAGCAATTTCTTCTTTATACTTGTCTCGCTTCCATCGTTCACCTTCTTCAAAGATTATGTCTCTGCTAATTATAATATTCTATCTAACAGAACCAAACATCTTATACCTCTTTGAATCTTCAATTACTCCAAGTAACACACATTTGCCACTCTTGTTTTCAAGTTTTGTTCTATTAACAAGGATCCCACCATAGTCATGATTGTTCTTTTCTTCCTCTCTGCTACCCCATTTTGCTAAGGGGTATATGCAGTGGTAAGTTCTCTCTTTAGTCCACAATCTTGACAAAATTGACTAAATTCATTTGAAGTGAATTCTCCCTCTTTATCAGTTCTGAGACTTCTGACTTTCATATCAGCCTCATTTATAACCTCACTCTTAATACATTTCGAGTAATACAAAGCTTTTGATTTTTCTCATATAGAAAATAAATCCATTCCTTTCTAGTGAAGACATTTATAAGACACAAAAATGCCTTTTATTACTATTTGAAGAAGGTGTGGTGGACCCACATGTAATACCTTTTATTTCACACAATTTTTCACAAGTCATTTTTTATCTATTACACAGTTCTACCTTTCTACCTAGAAAGGATTTCCACAGGTTACCTTACACGGTTTGATAAAGGATTTTACAAGCTACCTTTTAAATCATAAAATGACCTTTTTTCACACTACTCAAGCTATGTTAACAATATAGCCTTGAGTTACAAAGTAATAATTTTGAGAATGTTAGAATCTAGGTATTGCTCAACTCTTGTTTGAGAAATAGATTCTATATGTTAGAACTCAGTAATCACTTATTCTAATATGGCACTAAGAAATGGAACTACATCTTAGAATTATTTGAGCAACTCAAGTATGATTAAGTGAATGATGTTTTGTTTTGCACTTTGAGTTCTAATTTGTTCTTCATCGTGAAGCTTTATTTATAGGCTTCAAGAGAGCTTATCGCAGCTCATTTTACTTTTGAAAGTAGGCAAACTGTTATGAATAAGTGAATGGATAAGATCAGCCATAAAGCAAGACTGTACTTGCTGAAACCAAAAATATTCTTGTGATCCAAGAACATTCTTCGAATTTGTCTGAGATGGGTTGACTTATATTGTGATCTTGACAGTTGTTTGAAATGATTACAAGTTTTGAATCACGTGCGCTGATCTGTTTGAAGGTATAACAACAATGTCTTTTACAGCTTGTCAGTTTGTACATGCATTTGCTTAACTTGGAGAATGATCTTGCTTTATGAGTTTTATGAAGCAAAATGTTGAGCCTTCAAATTCTTAAATAATTCTTGCTTAGATTGATACTTGTATATGTCTCATAAAGATATGGAATGGATAACACTTTGTAGATTTAATCTTTTACATAAAAATCTGAATCATTCTTGTTTATGGCAGATGTGGAGAACGTTCTTTGTTTTCCAGTAATCTGTTAAGAACGTTCTTCGTTTTATTGATTTTGCTTTATTGATTTTAATGAGATATGTTTTGTAATACTTGATACCTATTTTATTTTAACACACTTAAATACACATGTTAAATACCAATAAATTTATAATCATAATTAAAAGTCTTAATTAACGTTTTATTTTATTATCATCAAAATATTAATTTGAGATTTTGTCTCAACAATAAATATAAAATAGATAATTATTTAGAAGTGTTGTAAGTAATATTAGTTAGATGTTATACTTAAAAAAAATAATGAATATCACATTAAAAATTGAAGGAGTCATTCATTTTAAAAATTCTTTTTTACAAATGATTATAGAATGTCAGAAATATTTTTATGTAATATTGTTTTCTCTAATTTATAATAGATCATTAAAAGACATATTCAAAGTTACAAGCTTTTTTTGTGACAAAAATTAAAGTGCAACTCATGTTTGATGTAATATTTCAATTAACTGTACAAATGTCTATAGAAATTAGGATTTTGAAGCAATATTTTACATGTTTTCCACTATAATAGTAATGTGTAGCACTTGCACTTAAAATTTAATCATTCTTTTCGATACAATTTTTTTCAAACAATTTTGTCCCAAAAAAAATGTTTTTAAATGTTATAAAAATGTTTTTAAGTCTATTCATGTGTATTTTTTAAATGATTTTTCGTTGTCATGTTTTAGATATTATAAATCAAAGTTTTTAACAATAGATTAATTAAATACCAACCATTATTTTTTTAATTTAAAAATTCATATCTAATTTAATTTATGTTAAATAACTCTAAACTTAGTCGGTGAGATTCTTAAAATGTTTCAAATAAAAATTCTTTTAGAAATTTAAAAAGTAGTTATGAATTTTTAAAACAGAGACAAAAAGTGATACAAACTGACGCATGACCAATCAAAAAGTTAAAAAAAAATGATCGTTTGCACCTTGAATGTGGACTCTTTTGTAAACAACATACATTGGACTCTGCTTTACAAATGATCTGTGTTATTTGTTCTCCCTCTGTCTCACAATGCATGCCCTTCTAATAAAAAATTGACTTATTTTATATGTGGCATTACAATATCAATAAATTATTAAAGTTGTTTTTCTCCTATAAAAAACTGTTGCTTTTTCTACTATATCACTTATTCTTTACTACTCTGTTTCTGAATCTTTTATTTTTCTTTCTCAAACTATTAATGGACAATTTTATAAAAGAAGTTATTATTTTTGTTTGTCATACAAAATAACTACATTAATTTCTTGGTTCTTCCCACAGTCACCGTCGCTAGTAGATATCTTTTAATTTCTTGTTTACGGTGTAATATTTTAAAAGTGATAAGTATTTTGGAACAAGTGAAGTATCTTGTGCATGTGTATTTACAACTAATTTTCTTATTATTTATACATGGAATCAGTATATTTAAAGTTGTCCAAGTGAATTCGGAGATTATGTTTGTTCAATAAGAGTTTATCGTTGAAATCTTAAATTATATATTTCAAATCTCCATTAAAAACAATTATTTAATGATTATTAGAGTCTTTTTAATTAATTATTTATTTTCAATTTTTTTAAAACAACTTGTAAATTTATTAAAATAGAAATATATATATATATTTTGAAATTATATCTGGAGTTCAATCTAAGACCTTTCAATTATATATGAATTTATAAAAATAATTAATTTTTTGTATAAAAATAAAATAATAAATAAATTTTCGAATAAACCACAAAGTTTTAATTAAAACTCAAAATATGATACACAATTTAATTAACATTTAGGTCTTACGAATAAAAAGAAATCAATAAAAATATATAAAAGATCAACTTGAAACTCGGTAAATCAGAATTTATTTACAATGTTGACAGTTTTGGGGAATCCTATTTTGTAAAAAAAACACTAAATTACCTCATTTTAAAAATTATATATGCAAATGCTCATTTATTCGTAGTTATAAGTCGTCGTTTGGAATGATGACTTTCTTAAGGAAGCTCAAATTCCAAATGGCGACTTCCTACTTGATTTTAAAAAAAAAATTAATATTTTTTAAACTTTTAATTGATAACCTAAATATTATATATATATATATAATTAATATAAAAATAAATAAATAGAAAATTTAAATTAAAATATATTTTTAGTAAACTCAAGTTTTAAATAGGCATTTTTCAAAAGTTATTTTTTTTTAAAAATTAATTCAATTTTTATTGAAATAATAAAAATAATATATATATATATATATAATTAATATAATTCATAAAAATAAATAAATAAAAATTTTAAATTACGATAAAATTTTAGAAAATTTAAGTTCCAAATGCCAATTTCGCAAAGGTTCTTTTTTTTAAATTATTTCAATTTTTATTGAAATAACAAAAGTAATATATAAATAATTAATATAATTCATAAAAATAGATTTATAGAAATTTAA